>JBCAUA010502203.1:0-17038 GCA_038406235.1 Peronia verruculata | reverse complement strand
TCCAACCTCATATGCCTTCAAAATAAATTAAATTAAAATATTTAGATGTTAAATTTTACTAATTTGCTTGTAGATTTGTGAAGAGAAATAAATCTAAAATTAGATTTTGAGATTAGTTGAAAATACTTCGTAGACCGATTTTTTCACTTTAAAAAGCCATAGCGGAAAACTGCCCCAAGCGAGTTCCGACGGGTTTTGTCATATCGCCTCACAAATATGCATATACATCTACGGTCAGCTCACTAACAACCATCCTTTCTTTCCCTTTGATCCAATATTCTGACCATTAACCAGTGTTTTGCATTTCTGAACAGAATCTTTTGACAGGGCTGGATGCTGATGTTTGACCATATCACTGACGCACAAGATTGCAGAATTAACGCAGCAGTGAATTAGTTAATAATAAGGGTCCATCAAACTTAATGAGGACCAGGGTACAGACCTTAAGTTGTTAGTTAGTCAGAGCAGTATTTGCTCTTTAGGGTCACTAGCTCCACATTACATAAAATATCTGCATAAGAATTATATAATAAACAGTCTATGTGATATCTTACTGATCTTTAAATAGGTAAATTGTTTTATTAATAAATTTTTGGAAGATAGACAATGGAAAAAAAAAACAATGGCATTTGAGAGACTAAATCTGATATGAAAAGAAACATCACTAACCCCGCCAGTCTGGGCTGTCTCAATTGCTGTCAGTCTCTGTCCTACTACCTCGGCCGGAGCACCACCACCACCTTTTCCTAGGACTGCACTATCATCACCACCACCATCACCATCACCAAGTGGTCTTCTACCATGTCCCAGTCCTCCTGGAGGGCCCCCACCTCTTCCTCTCATTCCTCCCCTCCCTCTCACTGACTCTCCCCGTCCTCTGCCTGCCATTCCAGGGGACTCGGCACTGTGGCCACCGATTCCAGCACCCATCTGCTTGTGTTCACTGTGGGACCCATCCTGTAGTCTGGCAGATCTAGACAGTGACAGTCGGCGACGATAAGACATTTTGTCCAATGAGCTACAGGAGAAAAAGTAAATTACATATATACGTGAATATTAGGTTAAGAGCCTGACTAATTGCAGAACAAACTCAGATAATAAAATGATAGTCCGTGGCACTGACTTGTTAGCTTCTCTTCCGCAGTATGTTCATCTTTTTCCAGTTTTTTCTTCAAATGCATAATTTATGAGATATGTATATGTACATACCCACAAATATGAGGCAATATCAATAAAAAAGCCAGTTGTAATCAACCCAGTCATGATCTTTCATCTCTCAATGAGAATATAATAATAACCCAGCCCATGATGTATTCAAACAATGTGCTTATTACAGAAAGATTTCATGTCAGCTTTGCTTTCATCATTTGCTATACATTTCATCTATCAGTTATAAAAATAGCATACTTTGTCATTCACTTTCCATGTCATGGGTTGTAAAAAATATATAAAACATAAACTTACACTCCATCTTCATCAGCAGAAGATGCTCCAGTCAAAGACTCCAGTCTAGTGAGTACCCGTTTCTTCATCTCCTCAACTGTTGGTGTACCAAGCCAAAAACATAAATTATGTACAGAACTCAAACCTCTAAGATGTTCACTTTCCCCGATAAACTCTCAACATTTCAACAAATCACCGATTCCTGCAAGTTTACATTTTCTGTTTCCTTTGTCTTTTCCATGTGAATCAAACTGGTAATCAATCTTTTCTTACATTTTCTCAGATGGCTAAGACAATGGTCCATAAAAACACAGACTAGAGAAAAAACAGCTTTGAAGTACCATAAGTCTATTTTAGTACCATTTGACAACTAGAGAAAATGTCATGAACTGAAAAAAAAATCTTGTGGAAGAACCCTCTATCACTCTCATTGAAGATTTAACAAAAAAGATGAAACTTGACATTTTTGCCAGAATATTATTTTTGATTTGAATACTTATGGTTTTATGTTTCTGTACTGCAAGCAGTTCTTCTCACTTATGAGCTTATGATCTTAATCAAGTCATCTACAGCTCAAATATGAAAAAAGTCTCCACAAATGGATGAAACTCGAAGAAAAAAGCTAATGTTATACATAAATATGTCTATTACTAAGACAAGCGCAAAGATCAGGTTACACACTCACTTTCTGGATCTTCTTTGTTTTCATCCTCATTCTCTGAGTCTATCTTGCCTGCTTCCTGAACAAAGAATTCCTTGAGAAAGGCAGCAAACTCTCCTTCATGCGAGACTAGCTGCTCGTAGGTGCCCGACTCGGACACTTGTCCATCTTTCAGGACAATGATTGTGTCCACCAGGGGAAGCCAGTGAACACCATGGGTGACAAGCACACGAGTCTGTGCACAATTAACGGTATTATGGTGTCAAAAACAATGTAAAACTATCATGAAAAATTAGGCACATTTTTTATCTTTGTTATCAAGGAGTTTGGTTATGTTGTTAGTTGAATGCCACCGGTTAACCAACAGTGAAAACATTCAGTAAGCAAAATTTTGATTACAGGGACAGGAACAGTGGACAGTAATCACCACTGCTTGCCTTCCTCACTTATTTCTTTAATTTCTCTGAAAATCTCACATAAACAGGTAAACCAAACTCAATATAACAAGGGAGATAATATCAGGAAAAAATGTAGAAAATGCTTATTATCTTCTCTTAATAATGATTCTCAGTTATGAATTAAAATTGTAGTCAAGTTCAGTGTATACTCCAAGATTGCATAACTAAGGCACCTCATTCATATGTCAGGACCATAGCAGAAAGCTGAACTATTTACCTTGCCTTTCAGGACCCCTCTATTGCTGATGACATGCTGGAAGATATGCTTGCCCACATGGCTGTCCACAGCACTGAGAGGGTCATCCAGCAGGTAAATGTCAGCTCGACTATACACAGCCCTGGCCAGGGACACTCGCTGCTTCTGACCCCCAGAGATGTTGATACCCTGTGAAGGACATAAGACAAAATCATTGACAGACAGTCTCAGGAAAAAGAACCATAAACTTTCAGTGACATTCAAAAAAGAAAAAAAAATATGCCATGGACTCTAGGGATAAATGTTGATGCCTCGCACAGGAATCCTAGGTAGATTATTGCCAGCAAAATCATCTGAAAATATTTCATTTTCATATCCATCATTTTGCTCTCCAGTTATCCATTCCACAGCTTTTCGCATGCCAATGTAACGTTCAACACCATAGCTACAAGTATTTTTTCTGTTTCTCTCACTTCTGAATACCAGAACAGAAAGTTAAAAGCCCAGCCAACCAAGCGATCCATGTTAGTTGAGCAACTCATTAAAGAGAAGAGAAATAATTCAAATAAAAATTTAGTAAATTCATACTATTTCTTCTTCATTAGTGTTTGTTCTCTTTGACATTCAAATTTTAGTCAAAATTCAAATGTTAAGTATTTCCTTTGACTCAAAGGCTGTGATTTATAAGTACATTTTCAATTTATAATTCTGCATGTCACAAGATTAACTTAATCGCTATGCCTTTCAGGCTCTTATGGAAGCCTCAATGTACAATAATTTGGCAATACTGCATTATGCACCAGTGATATAGTCCGTCTCTTTTGCTCACTCCACTGCTAACCCCCACCTGCTATCAGTCCGACTATGTGCAAACCAACTGGTCCCATCCTCTACTTTCCCAGTCAGGAGCATCGACTGTTACTCAGTGCTACTAACTGTCACATGAACAATAACCAAATTATAAGCCTGATATGGACAATTCTACCATAGGTCATCTGCCAGTCATCAGCTTTGTGACATCTATCAAAGTATTCTGAGTTATAGGTACAAACTGCTTGTCAGTGCTCGGAACATCAGATCAACGATGGCAGTGAGAGATGGGTTGATTGGGATTTACCACAGACATTTTCCTACACATAAGAGTTGCTTTTGGACATACCTGGAGTTATTGTTAGCAGTGAGATGGTTAAGATATACAACATACCTTCTCACCAATCTCTGTATGATCACCACCTGGCAAAATTTCCAGATCTGTCTTCAGTGCACAGGCTTCAATCACTTTGTCATACAAAGATGGTTTGAAGTCAGTGCCAAACAGAATGTTGTCTCTCAATGACTTGTTCTGGATCCAAGCTTCTTGAGGAACATAGGCCATATCACTCTAAAATAAAAATGCAAATGTAGTGACAGACAAATACTGGCCAAGGACAGTTTAATAAACTTTTTCATTCTGCCAATAGTGGTGACAAACTTTAGTGTCAATTCCTTCACCATAGTTTAAACCAGTGTTTTGAATTTAAGTAATCCAATCTCATCACCTATAAACAATGATCATCGACATTTTCAAGATCTACCTGCAGCTCTAATAGTAAGCATAAACATAGTGATATGGCAGAAAGTGAAATGTGCTTTCAAGTTTAGTCTTATTTGGCCTCTGTTTTGTAAGCAGAGGGTTTTTTTCTATATAAGTACAGAATTGATCAAATTAGAAAATGGGACTTTTATAGAGCACAAAACAGTCAGTGTATGTTACAAGTCAGAGAAAGTGAATGACAGAGGATCGTCAGGACAAGAGGAGTTTGCCACTGAAAGCATTATAATACCATAAATATGCTGATAAGTTACTAACCTTGACAGCAACCCTGCCCTTGACCTTGTTCATCTCCCCCATGATGGCAGACAGGAGTGACGTCTTACCACTGCCGACCGTGCCTACCACAGCTACCAAACTGCCAGGTTGGACTGTTAGATTGATGCTGGATGTAAAACATACATAAGAATGTCATTCAAATGAAAATGAGATGAGTCATGTCGAAACTCAAATTATTTTTTCTCTTTGACAATATTTTCTTAACTCTAAATAAAGAAGCTTTTAGTTCAGGCACTCAACCAATGATTATATGTATCTTATGTTAAGAACTACAAGAGAAATGTTGAAAAGATAAAAATTTGCATGAAAGTAATATAATGTTCTTCTTTTTTATTTTGCGGTGGGCAAGCAAAGATGAGTGGCTACAGAGTGCCTGATTTCAGGGAAGATTGAATCAATATAATTGCCAAGGAAATCTTCAGAATTTTGTTACAACTGCTCTGTGACATAACACTGATCAAACATGTTAAACACCTGTTCTCTTTCATTTCCTCCTCTCAGTCACATAGAATAAGAATTTTGCCCATAGGTAAATAATGTAAGGACTGAAGGACAGCAGTTTTAAATTAGGCCTTCCAACCTCTATGCAGAGGTTATCTCGGCTTTTTCTTTTTATTCTCGTGTATCTCGGCATGTCAGACCGCGGCAAAGGGGGAAGAGCGAAGGACAAGCACAAGCCCCGCCCATCCGCCTCTTCGTTGATAGCTCTCCATGTTGAGCCTGCATGTGCGAACATGATAGTCATGATTGGGCAAGGGCTAAGCTCGGTGTAAGACCCAATAAGACGCCGGATGAATGAAGAAGTGAATGTGTGTGTGCCTGTACCATGAAGAACACGACGTTGGGGCGAAAAGCCACTTCGTCTCACGTCGCTAACACCTCTGGTGACAGGCGTTACGGTATTAAAGTTTTTTATATTTATAATTTATAATTATTTATGTTAAACCCTAGCTCTAACTTTGGGGAAGACGGACCTTTTAAAATTTCATTTGGTAATATTAAAGGCCATGTGCCCCAATTTTAACCCTTTTGGATTTTATGTCCGGAGGGCATGTGGGTATGTGAGTTGTCAAGCCATGGAGACGCTTTGCCACCAAGAACAGAAATACAGGACTGAAGGACACAAGGGCTGAAACTGATCATATTATAAAACGTCACTTAAATTGGCCGTTATGACATTCTTACTTTCTCAGAGTAGGCTTTGGCATATCTCTACTCCATAGGAAGGTCCCATTTTCAATCTTGATGGCACAGTCTGAAATGTGATGAGGTAATTTACGAGTTGGTAAGAGAAACTACTTTATACATCTACTCTGTTTTCATATCTTTCTTTTAACCCCACACAATCCACAACTACATCATGTGATTATACATAAGATTTTGCCCTACACTGAAATGCTGATTCACATTCACATTACTGCTGTAAAAAATCTGCATATGAGATAAACTCGTCTCTATAAGAATGTAATTCAGAAAGAAATAATTTATGAGGTGTACCTTTATATCTACATAAAATACTTCCTTGTTTTCATATTTTAAACCTCATCTCATTCACAGATGTTTATCACCACCTAGTATATCTGATACTTCATGGTGAAATTTTATGCACTGAAAGAGGTCAAGTAGATTTGAATAAACAAGAAAACCCTGGGTTAGAAGTGTAACATACCTAATTTGGGATCTAGAATACGTGCATCAGGGCTGAGGTCTGAATGGTGCAAGAAAGTGACAATGCGGGTAAGAGAAACTCCGGCCTGAAAATTTTGTAGAAAATGAACAAGTTGAAAATTATATCTGCCGATGGCAAGTTACCTGTCTTTCAGGATCTAAAAGCAAAATTGAGTTATGTGTTGGACAAATTAAGGGATGTCTAAGCAAAAACAGGGGTGAAAATGTCATTCAACAAAAAAATGAGATAAGCCATGTTGAAGTTCAGGTTTCCTTTTTCTAGACAATTTAGATTTGTAACAATGTTGAATCTCCCTCCAGCTGCATTCTTTCCTCTGTCAGATAAACCATACAATAAATCAAATTTATTAACTTTAACTATCTTAGACTCTCAAAACAGAGAAACAGATTGGAAGAGAGAGACAGATGTATGTAATTTGAAATTACCATGATCATAGTCGATAATAGATTTATACAATTGCAAATAAGAAAGAAAATTAAAATGCTCATTGGGTTTATGACGTAAATTAACATAGAAATCAGAGAAATACAGCTACGGACTACATAACCTGATCAAATTAAAATCTGAACAGGCATCGGTATAAAATGAGTCCTACAAGGGCATCACACAAACTGTAAATCCAAGTGCTTAGACATGATCCATACAAAAAATAAGATGTCAGATTTCATTGCAGGAAAGAGATGGGATGAATGAAATGAGCCATTTTGACCGTCAGCCAAATTACTTATCTTTGCCAAGTACAAGCAGTTTAACACAAGCATTAGAAAGAAGGAAAATATCACTTTTTCACTTGTTATGTGAAATATAAGTAACAGAAACAAGACAACTGATGGATAAAGAAATGCACAGAATGGCTGCCAAGATTAGGAAAAAGATCGGTAGGATGCCCAGAAGGAAGGTGGAGAGACGACATCAAGAGAGCCGCTGGTACAACCTGGGCTAGGAGGGCGAGGGACAAAAGAGGTTGGATGTCGGAGGGCTACATCCAGCAGTGGATGAACAACGCCTAGGTGAAAGGTGAAAGGTAAAGTAACAGAAAATTCTGAAAAATTCATCTTATGATGAAAATGTTTTTTTCCTGTTGTGATAATTTTTTTTATAATTTTTTGCTCCACATTTCAAACAATAAGAGAAAAAGTGATTTTTTTTCCTTTTTTGCAGTACTTGACCTACACCACTTATTCTTGGCAAAGGGACGTAACCTAGCTGGCTGAAAAAAATGGCTCATTGACTTGCTAGCATTCATCAGTCTGGAAAAAGCGTGAGTTTGCCTTATGGAAATTTTGATGTATTGGTAAAGTGTCCTGTTCACTTACGCGATTCTGGACAGGCCTTATTAAGAGCAGCAGTTATCAACACTATGATCTTGAGCCTTACTTCTCTTCCACTTCGGAATGGAATATTACAAAAGTAACTTCTCAGAAAATCATAGGCTTAAATTTACTAGCTGTTGTTATAGTGAACTGTTTGAGACAGTGGATTCTCTTGACTTAAGCAAGGATATCCAATATTAGTGCCTTAAGAACTAACCCAGGTAATGGTGTGGATGGTCTTCTTACCTGTACCATGGCAGGGATGAGCATGGGCATCTGAGTAAAGGTAGTAGTTAACATGTTGAAGAGGGACATGGAGACAAAAGCTTTAGTAGGGTCCAGGTAATCGTCTATGGCAATGAAAACACCAAAGGAGGTCACTTGCACCTGACACCCAAAAAAACAAAAAAAAGCAATTTACATTAGTGTAATTATAGAATAGCGCAACTTTTATCTTTCTTTCTGTTTGCTGTTTTTCATTCTCTCCTTCCCCCCCCCCCCCTCTCTCTCTCTCCTCATAAGCCTATCTCTACTCCCATCCAGAAAATATAATAATAATAATAAAAAAAAAATTCCAATAATTCACATCAGTTTTGATCTTTTCATCTTATGGAATTTTCTGTATCTTTCTATGGTCAGCTTTCCTCACCTATCATGACCTTGAAATATGTCAACTAACAAGAGCTGATGAGAATTTTGGGAGGAAAAATATATTTGCAAAAATTTAGGAAAGAAACTTATATGAAAATTTAATTTGTCAAGTAGTACAAGTTTTCCTCTTTTTCACAGATGCATCATGATAAATCCTCTTTGAATCAAGACAAACTGTTTGTACTTACAAAATAAGGTACAACATTGAAGATGAGACTCAATGTTGCCTGCATCAGTGACAGTTTAAAGATAAGCTTGATCTCATCCATCCTAAAATTGGCCACTCTCTTCTCAAATGATTCCTCCCACGCATACACTTTCAAAACCTGAAAAGAAACAAAATGATGAAAACATGAACATAAATATTTTATAAATATCTAACCCTTATAAATCAAATTATCACCTACATGGTTAAAAAGAAAAAAAAAAAGCCAGTTTCATTTTTGCAATAACACACTCAACTTATGCAAATATCTTCATTTGCTAGTTTGACAAATAAAACACAGAACAATTTCTCAAAAGCAGAAAGTTACTTGCAATACTCTGGGCATTAGAAAATGCTAATGAAATGAAATATCAGCACATATTTGTTGCTCTTATAAGTTAAAGCTGTTGAACAGCCTCTCACGAAAATCAAAAAGAGAAAAATAAAACAATTTTTCATGGTAAAATTGAAGTTGTTTATATGACCTACTTCACTTGCAATCAATAAAACTGATTTCATTCATCTGTATCACTAGCTATGGTGCATGTTTACAATACAGTCAAAAGAATTATGCCATTAAAAACCACGCTAAACCATTATAATTTAGAGATGAACTCATAACAGAAAACCATCATGAGATCAAAACTTGATTAAGATTTGAATAGATGTGAGTTCTGAATAGAATGCCTAAGTCCAGTCTGAATAGTGCTGGATGTGGACAGCAAAGATAGCAATACACTGTAGTTGCAAATTATGATCCTTTCCTATGATAAAACTGATAACTATTGTCAGTTTTGCTCAGTTGTGAAACAAACCAATTTCACACAAATGCTATTTTCAGAATCTTCTTAGTAATACGGTAGATCGACTTTATCATCAACTGATGAAAATTATTAATGAAATTTATAAATAAATAAATAATCCGTAAACTACCTTAATGCCATTCAATACTTCATTCATCAAGCGGACACGTCGATCCTTCATCATCATCATTTTCCTGTTGAACTTTCGCAGAGTAGTGGATATGAATGCATTCAAGGGCATCAGTAACAGCAGCACCCCCAGGCCAGCAAATGTGGCCACACCAATCTGATCATACAACATGAACAGTGCGATGGCAATCTGTGGGACAAAGATATTTGAACACAGAAATCAGCATCAGACGCACCAAAGACGTGAAATAAAGAAATTCTGTATTTTTCACAAGGCGGTGTCAAATGTAAAATTTTCTGTTTTCTTCAATGAATGAAATGTCATTCAGACACAAACATGTTCTGAGTGCCATTCAAAAAATAAATTAGAGTTTGATATTCTTGTTTGTTCTTTTTTAATTTTGCCTTGTGGCACTTGGATCAGACTGTTCACATTTCATCCATTAAATTCCCTTCTTGAATGTTGTGTTCTGACATTTAAGTTTAATCCAATAAAGTAAAATTTTTACTATCTGTAGTATGAAATTTAGAAGTTATATTTTTCATTACAGTTTATGACAATGACTATTCCAATATATGGAAATATCACTTTGGAAGACAATGGAGCAATTCTCACCTGGAAAGGGGCAGCAAAGAATATCCAGGAATACAGCATGACATTCTCAAGCCTCTGACAATCAGCTGACATCAAATTTACAATCTCTCCCAGTGTAGACTGTTTCTTCGCCTCATTGCTAATGGTCAGGGCCTGCAGAGTAGGGAATAACTTTCAATTTAAAAGAAAACATAGATTTTCTCCTACTACTTCAGAGTGATGCAAATCTGCGTGTGTTAAAAATCTTTTTGTTTAGGAAATTAAAAGCTTTTGTGATAATCCAACTATAAAAATTACACAGCAGGCCTACTATTTATCCAAATGATAGAAAGCATCTGTATAATTGTCTTTCCTTTGTTATATTTTAATAATCTGAAACATGGGATTAACAAATATCTAACAGTTAATTTTCTTACTAAGAAATTTCACCTTTGGACATAATGTTTCTGTCCCTTCTTTAGAATCACACAAACTCTACAAAATAATGTTTCCATTATTTATGGATGGGCTACAAGAGCTTATACATATGATACATCATATCTCTATAGTACCAAAGCAACCGAAGCAATGTAAAGCAAAATGTTGTTGCTGGTGTTGCACAAGGAAGTATGCTCTCTGTCATCCAATGCTATTGATATGCATGAGCTTCTGCAGTGCACTCTGTAATGCATCATAACGAAAGATTTTATAAAACATTGATAACTGCTATCTTAGCAACACTTGTTTCTATAAGCCACAGTGCAGTTTGCAGTCTATCAAAGCCACTAATTGAAACAGGAAGCCAAAAATTGAAATAGGTATTGACGATGTTAATGTTATACTGCTCAATCTGGCAACAATCTTACCTTTTTGTAAATGGCGGAAGTGAGAGCACTGCGGATGTGCATGCCCAGCCGCCGGTTGCGGTTCTGGACTTGACTGCCCAAAAGGGAGGTAAATGAGCTGATCACAAAGTATGACATGGCCAAAACATAACCTTTCCACAGTTCCTCATTACGCCGTTCTCCTTGTACAAAGGTAAGCAAAGCCCTAGGGAGTCAAAGTTGCAGTTTGTTACTTCTAACTTTCCATGATTAATGGCTGTATAAATTAAACTTTCTACAGTATTTTCCACAATCCATTTTTCATCAATTTCCAGGTTTACGTGATAAACTGATTCTGTTTGGCAAAGCTGAACATAATAGACAGATTACATAACTTATTACACCCCCCCCCCCCTTCTTTTAGACAAGACTAGATATGCAACAAAGAAAAAGGACTGTTCTTGGTTCACATGTTTCCCTGTTAATTTTCTAATAAAATTTAAATCATAGTTTTCAACCAACCATCAAAGGTAGATGATATGATTTCTTCACTGTCTTCACAAATCTTAATGCTGATCATGGCAATTTTTCCTTAGGCCTAACCATGTATATGAACACTAATATTAATAACACACCATAAAGCTTAGGTGCCTGAAATGCAAAAACATAATAACTTACTCTGTGACTTTTGGTGTAGCAAAGTTCAGAAGTTCAAGAGACGTCCTGATTATCTGAAAAAATCCAGATGAAACACAATGTGTATAATATAACTACTCCCTGGCCAATTTATGTCGCATAAAATTTTTGTAGAAGGAATTTTCTAAAAAAAATCATTTCTGTGGAATGCTATGAATTATAAGGCTACTTGCAGCACACAAGACAAGGCAAATGCAAGTGACTGACAACATTACAAACAAATACTGTCAGGCAAATGACACAGCTTGAAATGATTTACAATTCTTAAAAAAATAAAAAAAGAAAGAAAAATCCCCAATTATAGTAAGCGAAAAAGATGAATGAAAAAAAAACACCACCATAATACTGACATCTGCACTACTTACTTGGAGGCAAATTAGCTCAATACCAAAAGTATTGAAGAGTGCTCTGAACAGTGAAGGCTTCTTAAGGGGGGACTTCTGTTTATCAGTAGCCTCTTCAGTTTTATCATATTTTTCTAACAGTCTTGTCTTTTCATTAGGTTCCAGGGAAATGTTGTGGTCTAATGAAGTATAGCCAGTGTGATTACTGCAAAAAAAGTTGTAAACAAATCAGAAGGACGGTATTTATTTCATTTCAATACGTAACTATGGCTATAAAACCATTTCTTTTAATTTGCAATCACAGTAAGAGAGAAATTCCATTATGTCATGGAACTTATCCTTGAACATGGCAAGAGATGAAATTAATGCTTTTATTTTGTACCATTATATCAGGAGTTTGAAAGACGTACATAGAACGTACAAAATTATATTTATATTTTAGATCTAACGTATATGTTTCTGTGACTGAAATACAAATTATAATTTGGCCTCCAGGATCACATGGAGACTAATGAAGCATCTCTCCTTGTCTAATGGAACTGGTAACACATATAAAACTGCATCTAATATATATTACTTCACACTTTAATGCAATCCTTGATCTTTATTCTCAGCACAAAACTTTGTTTCACTTCCTATGTCATTATTCTTAGTAACCTCTTATGTTCATTCTTACTTCCCTTCTCAGGTTCTTGTTTTCTACACAATGAAAAAGCACTAAAAAACTTTCTCTTTCTATGACCCATGTCTGTTCCTGTACAACAGCCATTCTCCTGATAATTTCTTTTCCAGTTTTCTGTTTGACAATGTTTGACATGTATGTCACATTTTCTGCAAAATTCATCAAGATACAAAGTTTCTGTACTCCATCTGTGGGTCATGAGTAACTTTTAGGTGTAGACTCTTTCATTACTGCCAGATAATATGCCTGGAAGTCTATTAACTCATAGCAAGTCCTGCGTTTTATGCCCAATAGGAAACAAAATTTTATTCTTTATTCAAGATTCTCACTTACATCAAGTATTGTTCATTATATGCTGTACATCTCTCAATTTCTTTGTTCCAGGCATGAGAAAATTTAGGGACTTGTGTGGCGCTAGTGTCCTCTGGATGTAAATCACGAACATCACCTTCGACAATGGTTCTCCTAAATCCAGTCCATATCAGGCTGAAAAGAAACAGACATGCCAACCAAGAAAAATGTCTACCACTCATTACCCATAATGTAAAAATAATTAACAATAGTATCTCAGACAGAAATGAAAAGTTATGCATGTGCAATTTCAATTAATGTAGGAGCCATAAGTTAACATATTGCCACATTTTACCTTATTCAGACCAAACAAGAGATACCCGTTTATGTCCATATCAAGCACACACTTTTCCGTAAAGCTTTTTATGTATTCAAATAGGGAAATAAGTTTATGTGGGAATGTTGTCAGTTGGCATAATACTTATAATTTAAACTTACTCTTGAAAGTATCAGAATATGCTTCCTTTTCCCCCCCAAAAAAGAACAAATCTATTCAATTCTTTGGAACTAAAATGATATCAGTGGATTTAAAAGCCATGAAGATATTTTTGTCATTTTATTACATAAATCAATTGAGAATCTGCAATGATCTCAAACTTTATTTTTCTGAAGCAGTTACAAAGTAGATCTGTTCTTACCCAGTGGCCCACCAGTATGTGAACATACTTGGCAAAGAGGCAGTAAGTTCCAGTGAATGTGTCTGAGATATATAGACAAAGATTTCATCAACAGTATTAAACTTCTAGTACAACAAGTCATTACAAATATTAAGAACAAAGTCCTCAGGACACTAGGGAGTAAATTTTTCATCAAACATATGAACAGCGCACTTGATGATAAATTTTGCATTGCCCAACTCTTATTAATTCATTGCTTATTTTCTGTCAATATAACATGCATAGATAATTCCACTTACTTTATCTTCTTTGAGATTAAAACCACCTTCGCCATAACAGGGGCTATTAATATACATGATATATCACTGTGTGTATACCTGGACAGTTAAGTAGTTATATAATCTAGGATAGAAATAAACATACTGTTCAATCAAATCAGTGACAAAAAATATTACAAAAATGAACCATGGAATTAAACCACGAAAACATGTATACACTTTCAGAAAAATGCAGTGTTATTCACTCTGCGACGAAACAAAAACAAAACAAAACAAAAAAAAACATAGGGGAAAAAACTCATGAATGCAGTTCATGAAATAATGATTTTGCTTTTTTAATCCCTTCACCAGCACATTATAATGCAATTTTATTTCTATCTAGACTAAAACCCCTTCACTGCTCTCTTGACGTACAGAGTACATCACATTGTCAATATGACTGGAGTCAAACGCACTTCTGACATACAGCGTACGTCATCGTAAATCCATGTTTACAGTGACCTGGGTTGTATGCCACAGGCGCATCTGACCCAAGTCATATTCTGAAGTCACTAGTTTGTCAAGAAAGCAGTGAAGGGGTTAAACACATGCCTTAATACATGCTTCTTCACCTTAGACATTTCTATGTAGCCATCATACCCTCGCTTTTCAGAGAAACAAAACAGCAGGAATTGAAGAGCCAGCAGACCAAACAGACAGCAAAGCATTGCAAACTCCAGTTTATCTGTCTCATATACCTGTCATAGTATGTGGGAAACATAATAAATTTTAATGACATGGCAACTGAAACAACAAATATAAATTATTGAGCCATTCAAATTTATTTTAAGAACTTGTTTCACATCAGAAGCTGCCCAAGTGCAAACAAATTTATTGTTACGAGAAAGCTCATTATCACTTTCATCAAATTCAAAAGGTGACAAAAACATCTTATTAATATTATCATTAGAGCAAACTATAACAAAAAGTACTCATCTGCCTTGACTCGAACTACATGTATGCACAATGTTGACAGACACGATGTATAACATTACTATCTGGGCTAAAAAAAATATAGTTCTCCATTAGGTTCTTTTTCTTCTCTCTGATAAAGTCGATTTTCTCCATCAATATTTCTTTACTTGAAAGTATTTCAACTGCTAAAGCAAAACTATCTCCCTGTTAATCCTAGTCTGAATCCCAGTCCTTTCATTAAATTCTTACCCTGGCTGCCACTACATGACCCCTAATTAAAATCATCCTTGTCTTGCTTTGCTCCATCATCACTCTTCATAGATGTTTGGTGAAGCATAATGTGAATGAAAATGTGTATTGAATACCTCATACTGACCTCCTCAATGATGTTAGAATACAGGGGTATAACATTTGCCACTGTCATCAGCAGCCAATAGGGAAACAGAAGCAATGAGTTGATTCTCCCATAGTGACGCTCAGCTTGTATTATACCAGCAGCCAACACCTGACACAAGTAATAATTATTATTAATCATTGAACTCTTGCATTATCACCATTACATTTTGAAGTAATAACTGAATGGGAGATCATTGTGCTCAGTCATATTACTTCCCTTCACCAGACAAAAGAGGGATTGAACAAGCAATGTAAAGAGGACAAAAATCACCCTTGCGCCCTTTGCTTGAAACATACACCATGAAAAATTCCAGAAACATTATGATGTATAGAGAATGTTTTCTTGTAATAGTAAAAATTTTCTAAGTTTTTTTGAAAACTGGTCTTTCAAGTGACAAGAAGTAAAAGGATATTTTTGCTTGTTACACTGCTTGCTAAAACATCTTTTGTCTGGCAAAGGGAAGTTATTTTGCTGGTCAAACTGATCTCCCCTTGCATGAGTCCCTCTTTTGGGAAAGGCGGGTAATCTGCGAAACGATCTCCAATTGATGAATACATTGCTAGTCTAAATGTTTAATTTATCCTTACACAGCATAAATAACTCACTAAAATATGAAGACGGAAACTTTCTGAAATAATTAAATTATTAAAGGCAGCAAAATACTAATCACGACACATTTTATTCTCAATCCATTTTCATATCAAATAAAATCAGATGATTACAAAAATGAGACTAATTGCTGTGACGCAACCAAACTCACCGCTGAAGTAAGAAATGGCAAATATCTATGTAATGACTACAGTGATGAGATTTTGAATATTTTTTAGCATGGAAATCTTTAGCACTAAATTCTTCAAGTACCTCTCAAAATGAAACAACCATAAAACACCACCAAATTCTCAGAATTGAAATTACACATACTTCACCTTAATAGGATATCGTTTCACAGATTATCTGCCCTTTCCAAAAGAGGGATTTGTGTAAGGGGAAATTGTTTTGACCAGACATTTATTTCCCTTTGCCAGACAAAAGATTTGTTGAGTAAGCAGTGCAAAGAGGAAAAAATTCTTTTACTGCTTGCCATTCAAAAGACTGATTGCCACAAAATTTGATAAAATTTTAACAATGAGAAGAAAACATCCTCTTTACATCATAATTTTTTTCTTTTGAATTTTTCATGGTGTATGTTTCAAGCAAAGGACACAAAAGCGAGTTTTTTCCTCTTTACACTACTTGTTCAATCCCTCTTTTGTCTGGTAAAGGGAAGTAATAGGAGTGATCACAAAGATCTCCTATTAATAGTATTATAAGTACTAGACTGCATGATTGGACAATTTGTCCTATGACATATCCTATTATTATCACAGTGTGAATGAAACAGACTTTAAATTAAAAGAAAACTTACAAATGTGGCAATCTTGACTCCTTCCTCAACATAGAGAGCTGTGTATGCATCGTCCTGCTGTGTGTGGTGAACCAATCGCACGATGGACACCACACACAGTAACATGCAAATAAGCTTGGAAAAGGGAAAAAAATGATCATAGAAATGGTTAGGATTTATCTGACTAGACTTCACTAATTTCAAAAGAGTTATCTTTTTTTTTTCATCTATAGTGTCCATTGTCTTTTGCAAAGATGAAAAAATTTTCATGACTTGTTTCATTTTAATTTTGTACACTGAGTAAATTACAAAACCTCATAGCCAAAGTGCTTCCATATGACGACAAAAAAAGCGAATCTAATGTCACAATATACACATACTCCAAGGCAAAACTAAAAATCATATAATCTATCTTTTTCCTTAATTAAAGGGTCTATACATTTATATATTTTTACCTGAAGGATGGGGGAAAGGCGGGGGGGGGGGGGGGGGGGGACACAAAAAAAAAAAACCGGAAA
>JBCAUA010501982.1:0-15855 GCA_038406235.1 Peronia verruculata | reverse complement strand
AAAATTTTGTGTGCCAAAAAAACACTGCAGCCCCCCCCCCCCCCCTCCCCTTCCCACTTCCCAACCCGCTACGCTCCTTCTTGCTTCCGCCTCTCTTTTCTACTGACGTTCTCTCTATCCGAGTTATGCCGAGACATCAAAGCGGCAGCCGGTGTGAGTGTGTGTGTATATATGTGTCTGTGTGTTTGTATGTGTGTGTGTGTGTGACACAGTATATCAATGACATTATGTAGGACTGGCTATGCGTGTGACGATGCGCGCCTGTTAAGAGTGTGTACGACAGTCTGTACGTGTGTATGTACTTAAGCCGGTGTGTACATCAATGCAGTGTGGAAATAGCGCCAGGCTTGTGAACAAAATCTCTGTCCAGTATCAGTGGCATTGCAGATATGCAGAAAGTATTCTGACATTGTGAGTGTGTCTGACCATATCTGACAGTGTGTGTGTGTGTGTGCCAACACCACAGCCGAGATAAGCACCATGTCAGGAGGTTGAAAGGCTCATGTAAACTGTAAACGCCATCACCTGGCCAAGTTACTGAGCCTGATACGGAGTGGATCTATCTGGGTCAGTAAGTGCTGACCACAGGCTACTCGATCTGTACACGGAGTGTCCGGCCATTTATGTGCTGTTTGAACCAGGGAGACAGAGAGATCAGAGAAAAAGCTGCCACTTTGGTCGTCTCAGCCACAGATTGGATGTGGAGATCTGGTCACATTGGTCGTCTCAGCCACAGATTGGATGTGGAGATCTGGCCACTTTGGTCGTCTCAGCCACAGATTGGATGTGGAGATCTGGTCACTTTGGTCGTCTCAGCCACAGATTGGATGTGGATATCTGGCCACTTTGGTCGTCTCAGCCACAGATTGGATGTGGATATCTGGCCAGTTTGAGAGTCCCAGCTGATTGGGGAAAAGGGACAGGTTCGGGGGTGGGGACAAGGAGGTGACAGTTGTCATATGCCATAGAACTTTGTGTGTCATTTGTCTTGTTTTCAGACCTCCCCCCCCCCCCCCCCCTTTTGTCCTCTACTCCTCTACACGACGTGGGCCGGACATTTGCGCCGATAGTGGAGACAGTCTGTCCGACTATTCCTGGCATGGCAGACCGAATCTTCTCTCATACATGATCTGAGTTACGTACCGAACACACGAACTGTCCGGCACTGACATCAACTGATATTCTAAACAGGTCTCGCCAACTGTGGTTTTCTTTACACACAAGATGGCTGTCAGTCCAGTGTTCTGGCCGTGTGAGAAACCCCCCCCCCCCCCCCTCCAGCCTGTACTCGCTGTAGCTGGCTTAGTCCATAACCTTGCCGTACCCGAGATAACAGCCAGCGGAAAGCGAGCCCAGCTCGAGTGAGACGAGATGGAATAATTACGAGTTACCAGAGGACAGCTCAGTCCAAGTGAGACTTATTATCGCAGCTGGCGTCTGATACCGTTATCTGACATCTTTGAACAGACACACACTCAGACACACAGTTAAACAGACAGATAAACACACAGACAAGACAGCTGATCTCTCTCTTATTTCCGAGGTTGCGCAACAGGTTGGCCCGGGCCAGATGCGGCCGCAGTCAAACTGGGTCACGACGTTTTAGATTTCATCCTTGTCTCTCTCATCACCTCTCTCTCTCTTTCTCTCTCTCCCCACCCCGTCCTCCCTGTATCAATCACTACCCCGACATCTGTCAATTATGGCACATCGGACTGGGAATGCAACCATTGACAGCTATCACCGGACAGTTTGTCTGTGAGAAATACAGTTTACACATATTTCCTGACTCCATCCAGGTTAAAATAAGTGCCTGACAGAAAAATAATGTCAGTCTTTGATTGACAGGACCTTGGAATTTCATCTCCTAACGGACATCGCCCTGGAGAATTCCCAAGAAGTTGAGAAGATTTGTGAGTGTCTTCTGTGGGCATGGCTATAAAAATAATAGGCGGTAAATGAATTAGTTTGACTCAGCTGGCTCCGACGTCTAGCCCTCTCGGATAAGGGCGAATATATTTCGGAGGTCCCTTGTTTACCTTACGCATGTGAAAGAACGCCTGGCATTTCAACATCGATGGAAGAGTTGGCAGCGTACGGCTGTTCGGGCAAAAGTTTTGAATTCCAGATTTCTACCTACAAGGGGTTCTCAGCAAAAACAGGCAACTTCTTATAAAAAAAGGCAAGATTAATATCTCTCTTTATTAGAATTGACACGCATAAGAACAAAAAAAAACAACAACAAACAAACAAAGATTGGTCTGGTTTATTAATTCTCACAGATCCTGGCCTGTAACCTGTTACTGTCTTCCTAAAGACAGTCGAGACCCATCCCTGACTCTTTCAACGCATTTACATATCTGTTATCTACCAGAGCACACAGGTCGCCAGTCATTTGAGAGACAGCGTATGTCCATCATTGAGCTGTCAGGCTGACCCTGTCCCTGACCTGTGGCCGCAGCTGGTCTGACACACATTGACCACAGGCAGAAACGTTGATCTTCTCACAGCAAAACCAGTACTTTCCCTGTAAGTCTTGGAGATGCCGCTATGGCCTGGAGGTTAGGCCTTTGCCGCACGATTCAACTGTCTGGGTTCGGATCCTATAGGGAGACTGGGACAGACTAAAGGCTGTTTTATTTTGCGTGATCCAAGGTCCCCTGGCTGTTTTAAGTAGGAATGCCGGACGTCTAGCCTTCTGCGATGATGGCGATTGCATTCCAGAGATCTGGTGTGTATATTATGTACATACCCTAGACAACCCTTCACAGTTAAAAATGGGATAAAGAGTAGGCGGAGGCGCCACTGCACTTGCATAACTTATGATCAAGATAGATATATATATAAATATATATATATAAGATTTGTGCCCCAAAATCGTCTTTTCTAAACAGGGTACATATTTCAACCAGATACCCCTAGTCCTATGAATGGCAGGCTGTCCGCTCCAGTGCCGACAACGTGAGAACCCTTAAGGTTTGATAATCGAGATATCAAACTGCTCAGAACCAGAGATTGTTTCATCCACTCGGCTGTCCTCAAGGACGTCCTCCTTATCTGGTTATTATTTGCGCATCTCTTTTTCTGCCCTGTTTGGAGTGCGAGATAGTCCCGAAACAGCTCCTTCAGTCTCTGATAGCAGAGGACAAAACTTTCCTTAGCGAGATATCTCAATCTGGGTCAGCTGTTTAGTGCTGCTTGGCTGGTTGGTTGGTTGGTTGGTTGGTTGGTTGGTTGGTTGATTGATTGGTTGGTTGGTTGGTTAATTGGTTGGTTGGTTAATTGATTGGTTGGTTGGTTGGTGGGTTGGTTGGTTGGTTGATTGGATGGTTGGTTGGTTGGTTGGTTGGTTGGTTGGTTGGTTGGTTGGTTGGTTGGTTGGTTGGTGCATGAAGTATTGTGGAATGTTGGAAGGAATAAAACAGAGGGGAAAGAGAGAGGGGGGAGAGGAGTGAGCGAATAGACAGAGAGAAAGTCAGAAAAAAGATAATACAGTGAAAAAATAGAAAGAAAGAAAATAAGAAAAAAGAAATACAAAGAAAGAAAGAATTTTTTAAAAAGAAAGGAAGACAAAGAGAGAGAAAGAAGGAAAGAAAGAATTAAGAAAAAAGAAAGAAAGACAGAAAGAATGAAAGAGTTTTAAAAAAAGAAAGCAAGACAGACAGAAAGGAAAAACAAAGAAAGAAAGAGGGAAAACCTTGCACAGATTTCTGAGTTTTTGCCTCGGGTTTGATAACACGGATGTTTAGCTGACACAGACAGTACTGAGGACCTCCCTCACCCCCCCCCCCCTCCTCTTTTCCCTTATCTCATTTCGCCCCCCTCCCTTTCTCCCTCTTTCTCCCACTACCCACCCACCCCACTCCAGGTCAAGGTGATAGGTCAAGGCTGGCTGTGAGGGAGGGCTGGCTATGAGTTGATCACATACTCAAACCTAGAGGAAGTGTCTGACCTTCTTAACTGACTTTCTGCACTTACTGTGGGAGGGAGGGAGGGGAAGAGTTTCTCAGGTACAAGGTGGACTATGCCCTGCTAGCAAATGTCCAAACTACCGCTCCGGTCAACAGACTTTTTGAGTTCTGGCTTCTTCTGATGGCTTAGTTGACTTGGATGGTACGAGCCATGTCCATGTTTGAAAGAACAATAATAGAGCGCATTTATATAGCGCTTGGCCCCGAAATGTACAAGCTCTAAGCGCTTTACAATCTACTATTACCTCGACAGACCCAAAGAACTCACTCATACATTTTCTCAGCTTTCTGGAAAGTATACAGGTCGGCTGCCTCTAAGGCGCTCAAATCCTTATCAGTCTAAGAAAATCAATGACTGTCTATAGCCGGGTACCCGTTTAAACCTGGGTCGGGTCAGGAAATGTGTGTGTAAGTTGTCTTTCCTAAGGATGTCGGAGTCAGTCAGGATTCGAACCCGTAATTTTAGATCCCCAGTCCGACGGCCAAACTGCTAGACAGGTTGGCACCAAACGACGTTCCCTTGTCCCTTATGAGGTTGTCAGTTATCATAATAACTTTTATCAAGACAACTTTGGGCTGGGCGTCCTTTCTTTGCTCTCCTCCTTGTAATCATTTGTTTTCCTCTCAATTCCAGGTGGAAGCTCCCGCTTGACTGTGGAACCATCCAGTAATCGTGTCCTCAGCTGCTGAAGACGTCACTTCCGGTCTGCCATCGTTGCTTTCCTTCAGGTCATTCCGACATCTCCGTCCACCTGGCCCCGCCCCGGGACAGCGCGGACAGTCAATATCTCAGTTGTGCCAACCTCATTTCGTCTTTCCTGCCACCAGGCTGATAACCTCCCCAGCTCTCCAGATTTGGCGAAAAAAGGCGGAGTTGAAAAGTTGAAGTCTGAACTGGTAAAAGCCAACAGTTCTCTTGTCCTTGTCAGTGAAATCTCAGCGTCAGTCTGTGGGAAGTTGAGTGTAACCTCTGAGTGCCAAATTCTCAGCCTTTGAGTGTGTGTTTTCGTGTGCGTCGGTCAGTCTGCCAACCGCCAAGATTGAAATCCCAGGTGTTTACTTCGTCCGCGCCCCCTCCCAGCCCAGCTCCTCCCCGCTGACCCCGCCCACTGCCATGGCTGTAACCACGCCCTCTGTCCTGTCCATCAGTGGTCAGAAAGACACCCAGTACACCAAGATCTTCGTGGGCGGTCTGCCGTACCACACCACTGATCAGAGCCTCCGCGAGTACTTCGATAAGTTCGGCGAGATTGAGGAGGCTGTAGTCATCACGGATAGACAGACCGGGAAAAGCAGAGGATATGGATTTGTAAGTATATTTATCTGTCTGTTTGTTTGCATGTATAATTTAGCGTTTTGTCTTCAGCCATAATATTTGTCTGCCATCTTCTCGGCCCTGTCTGTTTCATGTTGTCTGCCTGTCTTCCGGTTGCTCTATCTGTCTGCTTCTCAGGCTGTCTGTCTGTACGTATGTCTGCTTCACTGATCGTCTGCCTGTTTCTCTGTATGTCTGTCTGTGTGTGTTTCTCTTTGTCTATCTGTTTCTCTGTCTGCCTGTCACTCTGTCTATGCCAGCCTAACTTTCTGGCTACTCCTTGTGTCTGTCTGTCTATAAACATGTCTGTCTGTGTCTAACTTGTGTCTGTCTCTCACGGACCAAAGAGTTCGCTGTACTTAAAGTCTGTGTCTGTCCCCTGCTTTTTCTCCTACCTTCAGACATCAGTGCTGTCTTTGCAGTGCCCCCCACCACCCATTGGTGTATCTATGAGTGTTTGCCTGTCTGTCGGAATGTGTGGACATCTGAATGTCTCTCTCTCTCTCTCTCTCCTCCGTCTCTCTCCTTTGTTTGAACTGTGTGAATCATCGACCGTCAGTGTAAATTGTCTGCACCTGCGTGATCTCTTTGTTAGTTCCCAACTATTGGTGTCGAACGTGAGCATTTTGTCCCTATGTCAGCCTCCGCTCCCACCCCAGACTCCATCCCTCCCCTCCCCTGGTCAGAACGGTAAGCAAACAATAGCACCTCAGTTCATAAAACAACATCAGAATGTGTGCCCTACAACACAACAACCTACACCCAGCCCCAGGTGAGAATGTGAGGGTTAGTCTGCCTCGTGCCGGCTGGAGGAGGGCGGGAGATGGGAGGGAGGCGGGAGGGAGGCGGGAGGAGGAGGGTGGGGAAGGGATGATATCTGTGAGCGATGAACTTTCTGTACTCAATCAGCCGGTCAAGGCTGTAGTCATCTAGGTCAGTCTGACACTCGGCAGCTCGACTGTTGTCACCTTTTTATATAGCAAATTGCTCTCTCTCTCTTTCTCTTTTTCTCTCTTTCTCTCTCTCTCTTTCTCTCTCTCTCTCTCTCTCTCTTTCTCCCTCTCCCTTGAAGTTGCATGTTTACTTACATGAACATTTCTGGGATTTTGAAGTTGAAGTGTCATGTCAGCCGGAAACCTTTGTTTGACACAGGCTAATGGTAGACACTTCAGTTTTGTGCTTTACCACAGGCTGCCACTCACACTAGAACATGCGAACAACATGAACAGAGGTGTAAGTCTGACACCTCTATTTCTCGAACACCGTGCGCACCAAGGCGGTACGCATTATGGCAACGCCGCACAAAGGCGCACTTCTGAAGTGCCCGTAATCGAACGACATGGCCGCAGATGTTCTCGAGTGCAAGATGGTCTCGTCTTTAACACTTTGCATGCCAAAGAATGAAAACGTTGACCGCAAAGTTGACTTGTGTCTCTGTATCTGTTGTTGAAATTCTGACTACTGGCAGGTCAGTCGTGGATTTGGATTTTGTAGATCTTTCCCATCGAAATGGTGTTTATAACAGATGGGTTGGATCGGGTCGATCATGTTTAATTTTAACTTCAGCATTGTCTCTGGGCCCCTCTAGTCACAGGACTTGATTTACCCTAGAACTTTCTTACAGCCAGAACACAGTGTAGAAAGATGGTACTTATATTGTATCATGTTATAGTATAAAACGTCACATCAAGCATGAATTTTAAGATCATCATAGCAGTCCTTGCAGACTGACACCTTCTATCGACACTTTAAGGGTTAACATTTCGCAGGCCACGAGTTGTTAAAATAGTTTGTGAAGCTTGAAAGTATCCTTGCATGAATATCACTGTTAACAACAATCAATACGGAGGTCATGAATTGCCGGAAGCTCTCCTGTTGCTACGGGTCTTAGCGTATGTTACAGAGTTGCTCCCTCAATATTGAACTGCATAAAACTTTGGTAAAGAAAGATTAAAATAATGTATGCCGAAAACAGGATATTAAGTACCATTTTCGTATGGCTATATATCATTTTGTTATTTTGTCAAAGCGTTTAAGAATAAGATAACGATCCAGATGTCGTCTCTTGTGTTTTCTAGCTGTAATGTTTTAATAGGATTAAATTTGACTTCAATCAACATTCACATGTAAAAAAAAAAAAAAAAGAAGAAGAAAGAAAGAAAGAAAGAAAGAAAGAAAGAAAGACCGGATATTTCAACAGCTGTTGGAAGGCTTTCCTTGAAACATTTTGTGCAGTTTAGAAAAAAAAAATATGATTATGTTTGAGAAAACACGTTTATTTAACATTACACAGCAATGGGCCATGTTTTCATGACCAGAATGTTGATGTTTCATCCACATCATTGCTCCCTGTCAATAGTGAAATTAAAACAAACACACACACACACGAAAGTCCACTCAGTTCGAACATGGCAAATTTCATAATTTCATTCCAAGAGTAAAGGTTGTGGCAGTTTCAGCGCTACACTGAATGTTTTTTCTTTTCTTTTTTTCTTTTTTGTTTTCGTGGTCGATATTCATTTGGGGTGGTCTGTCTCTGAGTTGTTTTCTCACTGTCAACACTCATCAACTGTTTAATTTCGCTAGTCGTTCTGTAAATGATTTGTTTCATAAAGTTTAATCTAGTGCCCCAAAATTTCACGAAAGATCTAATCACTTGAGACCCACCGGATATAAATAATTTGAAAGTGCACTGTATCATTGTCACGTCAAAACTGCACTTTAAGAAACACGTTCTTTCATACGTGATAATCAGTTACGCAAGAGAATGACTCTGACATTTACGTTTAACTTGACAACCGCATAGAACATATTTGGCCTAAGGTAACTACAATGGCACTAATGCTCAGGTAAACAACGACTCTCTCATTACATTGTTGGCTTTTGTTCTCATGACATAGTAAAACGAGTGCTGTTTCTCCTCCTCTTTTTTCTCCTTATCTTCGCTCTTAGATAAAATCTCATTGTTGGTCCATGGAACGTCAAGCATTCCTTTCTAACCCCACATTTTTTTTTCTGCTCCATTCAGAGCGTTTGTTCTATGTTTAAGTGCAAAGGTATTGTTCATTCATATATCTGTAGGACCAGGACTGCCTCTGTATAACAGCCTGATCAAGTAGTTAGTAGTAGGTTAGGGGTTCTCACCTTGCGTTAAAAAAAAAAAAAAAGTCTTGGAAATATTTCTCGTGTTGAAATTAATGAAAGCTAATTATGTTATTCTAGATTGGTACAAACTTTCGTTCAGTGGCGTTCATTCATAAATATCAAGCCCAAACGATCGAGTGCTAGATTTCCTACTGTGGCATAAACATTCTCATATAAGAAGTAACTGTTTGTGTTTTCAATGTGTAATAAAAGAACTTCAGTATTATTATTGCCTTGTTTGCTGTTTGGAAGAAAATGCCATGCAAGGTTTGAGCGAGGTTTTTATCAGAGTAACTCCTTTGCACTTGTAGGATTGTACAGAAAACAGGCATACTGAAGTTTTTATTGTTATTAATACCCAGCGTCCAGTGTTTTAAGTGATGCGCTCGTATTTCAAAGAAAATGTTGTAATGCTAATGGCATATATTTGGGACCACATGAGCGAGTTTGCCTGGCAGTTTGCAGAAAGGTTCTGGCTGAATGAAGATTACATGACTTCAGTGTGTTTTCAACCCTCTCAAAAGATCATCAAAAAAAAAAAAAAAAACTTCTGGTGTGCTAATGGTGCTCTTTTGAAATACATTTCTCTTTGAGACATCGGTAATTAAGATTCAAAGGGCAATGTAAGACGTGCACCTTGTCATTGACTTTGTATACTATTCGGAAAATAATTCAGATGCAAGTTATAATGAGCCGGGCTTTGAGAAGACTCGCCTCTTGGAACCTCTAGGCCTAAGAATGTCTATTTCTTCAACTACTTTGTCTGGTCTGTACAGTTTGATTTAACCTCCTACATTTCCAATTCTTTCTCCAGTTCTAGGCTTGTAATAAAGAAACGGGCATGTCAAAAGTAGAATATGTTAATTTGAAATTCCCCTGTTGTCAGTCGCTTTGTTCTCATGATATAAGGAGTTTCGATAACCTTAATTTTTGTCTTAATACAATCTGAAGGACACAATTATTTTCAAAAGTTATCAGTAACAAAATGAACAACAATATGTGGGAATCCCTGATGCTCTAACAAGTAATGAAGTCCCGCGAACTGTCACAATGACCCACCAGTCTGTGTGGAAAGTCTACACCTCACTCACACTTCGTCCTACTTAAAGGCTTCCTATGAATCCTTCGAACTTCTTCCGCACCACAAACCTGGCATCAAGTGTCACGAGTGGAGAATTGAAAAACCACGTTCAACAACACCTTCAGTTTCACAGCAGCACTATGAGCTCTTGTTATGGAAGGATATGACTCACTTAGATCTAACACTACAGTCATTCTACAGAAGCCAAACGTTTTCATTGACATTGCCTACAGGAGGCTTTGTTTGATTTAAATACATAACCCTCATTGTTTTCAGCCATGCATTCAGGAATAGTATTACTAGTAATAATGTTATTTACCTCATCATCATTATTCTTGTTGCTGATGTGCTTTTTTTTTTTTTTTATTAGTGTTTCATTGTCAATAAAACGGTTGAAAACGACATGTTGAACCCAAATTTGTAAGAAATTAAATGCATTTTATTTGTTAGTTTATTTCTTTTGCTTTTTGGTCGCTTTTACATTCAGTCTGCTATCGATACTGGAACAACGTGTATTATCAAGTTGTAATCACGAAATTCGTGTGTGAAAGATTTATTCTCGTTCTAGAGTCCGCAGCAACGGCTGAGAGGTCACAACTAATGTCAAACTGACTGATCTTCCCTGTGTGTCGTATTGGGAGAGGGACCGGACCAGATAATGTCATGTTCTTCGCTGATTCTAAAAGGATTCACATTGTATAAGCGTGCCTTCGTCCAGTGTGAGCTCTATACTATCTCAGTGAAGTTGCTTTACCATCATCTAACTTGCAATAATAGTAATTTCTATTCTAGTTTGACCTCAAAGTTTCCCAGCTCACTACATGAACCACAGCGACCAATGAGGGACCATCACGATTCCAACTCACACATTTACCGTACTTTTTCCAGCGTATTTACACGAGTATTATATCCCAGGCGTGTTCGAATGAAATCATTCGATATAGCTGTGGGAAAACGATGCAAAGATTTGAGATACCGTACATTCATTCTGTTACTCCTAATGTGACTGTGACTTTGGCTGCAAGTGAACCACCAGATAAATCACCTGTCGTTAAAGGAAGAGTGGGAAAATTGGGGAGCTTGAAGGGAGGAGGACGAAAGTGCAGATTATTTAGATCTCACAATGTGCTCACTGACAGGGCCTGGCGCCGGGGGCAGACAGCACTCACGTTGCCTTGTTTATTGCCGTACGTCCGAGGATCCCTCGTCAGTCAGTCGGACAGGCCGCCGTGCGTGCCACTGCCAAAGTGTGTCGGGTAAGTAAGTATTAAAAGGTCGGGCCGGTCAACAAGTAACGGCCAGGGCCATTCTCAGCACCGTCACTAAACACTTTATAATCTCCTCATGGAAACTGCCATTGTTATCATCCTGCCGCGGGTCGCATTACACAGTGATGACTACTGTTCATTCATATCTGAGTAGGTAATGGACATTACTTGTTTGCCGTTTTGCTCTTCCCTTCTGACTCCGTCTCATTGGCTACTCACTCAAACTCGACCTTGAC
The DNA here is from genome assembly GCA_038406235.1 of Peronia verruculata. NCBI lineage: Eukaryota > Metazoa > Mollusca > Gastropoda > Systellommatophora > Onchidiidae > Peronia > Peronia verruculata. Next base: position 4,840 of record JBCAUA010501982.1, on the reverse strand, counting down.
ATGTTGCAGCCCAAAGTGATTTATCGACAGACAAGATTTCATAAGTATATAGATGTTTACTTTACAAGTACATGTATATGACAAGCAGTCGAAAAAGTGAAAATCGCGATTACAGACCGACTCTACCGATCACTGACGGAGGTGATGAAGTGCGGGTGTTTCATATAGAGGAACAGAATGCTGTTATGTTAATAAGTGTGACAAATCTATAACAGTTCCCTTTAATTTTAACGCAATACCCTTCAGGTTTCTCTAGTTCATGTTGTCAATGGATGTCAGCTTACCGCTCTTAGTGAGGCTGCAAAATCTGTTCTTTACGACTTCCTTCTTCTATCCTAATGCATTTTTGGTCCATCTAACTTTCACATTTTATCTAAAACCATCAAAATAATGGCCTAAATTTGCCTTATTTAATAGGACAGTAATGACTGGTTTAAGTTTCAGCAAGGATTTTGATCAGATAAAGACTACAGTGATATCCGAACCCGATTCATAGATTATTCTGTCTGCACTGTTCCCCAATTTACTCACACCTTCATGGGCCACCCATTGGGATTCGGGCGTTAGACAAACACGACTAACGAGGCCACGTCTCGACGGGTAAATGCTTGGGTGATGTCTGAGAGGTGTTAAGGCTATGACGCTCAGTTAACTCTCTTAGAACCGGGGCATTTTCTAAACGACTGTGAGAACATAATCATAAATACCGAGAGCGCTACAACGAGACTATATTATATACCGACCAATTGTGGCTCCCCAGAAGCGATAATTATGTTCTTTGTAATCATCGCTTTACATATTAGCTACTCAGAATTCCTTATACGTTCCATTTTAATAAGGTGATCTTTATTCTGCATCATATTATGATATCACCTTGGACTGCAGAAAATTGAGGTGTTCTGTGGACTTCATTTGAGAAACTTTAGCATTTGTACTGGTTGGCACATTTCCATTATAACGATGTGGCTGAAGAATGACATCAGTTCAACAACCCGTGGTGTTGGTGGCCTAGTGGTTGGACGGCTGTACTCGAAGTCAAAGATTCCTGGTTCCTCTACCAGGTCCAGCATTTATTATTATAGACCAGAATTTGCTGCCTCTGTTTCTGTGTTTTGGGCGGCATTGCTCTTCTCAGACAGCACGTTTGTGTCACGCCTTTCTCTTCCACTCTCAGGCAAAGGCAAAAGACGGAAGGAGAAGCTAAAAGTAGGAACAATCTTGGAGTTGGGCGTCTTTAGGTCGGTTTGAACATGCTGTAGTGTTTTGTTTCTTCTGAAGGCGTCTTTGAATGGATGAACGGTTGGGTAGACGGATGGATGGATGGATGGATGGATGAATGGATGGATGAATGGACGGATGAAGGGACGATGGATGGATCAGATGGATGGACGGATGAATTGAGGGATGGTGGATCATTGAATGGATGGGCGGGAGGAATAACTCATACACATACCGAAAGAGAGAGGGAGAGAGAGAGAGAGGGAGAGAGAGAGAGAGAGAGAGGGAGGGACCGAAAGCTACAGTGACATGTATTGGAACAAGATTAATAAATGACAGATTACGATTATGCCAGCATTATGTGGTAGTTTTGTGATTTTTAAACGTCGTGCAACTGGTTTCTTTCTTCAAGCTTTTTTGTTATTTTATTGAACAAGCAATGCTCCATCCAAGTCAAAGAGAGTTTTAAAAATCTGAACTGAAAAAGAGGATGTATCTAGAAAAGCTGACATAATATGTACTACATTTCTAGATGTCGAGAAGAATCAGTGTGTGCAGTCTTCAAGCTCTTCTTTCAGATAGAAAACTAGAGCGGAGCCGGCGGCGATGAGATAGATGATGGAGATGACAAGGATGTGAAAGTGATGAATGACGATAGAGAAAAATTCTAACCTCTTCCACTTTTGAGCTCCCTTGTCTGACAAACACAAAGTTCGAGGCCTACTCAAAGAGGAAGCTGATGGACAAAAGTTTACCCCTCCCCCCCCCCCCCTCCCATCTAAAAATGATTACGGATCTAAGAGAACCTCAAAAGATTATCTAATTCTTTTTTTATTCAAATACAAATGAGCTCTTAAAAGTGGCCTTCTCTAACTCGCATTCTGAAAACCCTTGATGGGCAATGAGTGAGAGCGAGGAATTTATCTTTAACCGTGTAAACAACATGGCGACATGTAAGCCCTACAGTTAGGCTGGCACTTAGGGAAATTAGTCGACGATTTCTCTCTCTCTCTCTTTCTCTGGAACACACGCATAAACATACACACATACACACACATACACCTGCACACACACATGAGCACACGGATGCACAAGAGGACGAAACGGTCCACTCACTCACACATACATAATTCACAACAACAAAAAGGGAGCCACATACACACTGAGAACAAGAGAGAGAGAGAGAGAGGGAGAAAGGGACAAAAAATATATAGATGGACACAGTACCAGAAAGAGAGAGAGAGAAAAAGACACACACACACACACACACACACACACACACACAGAAAGAAAGTGAAATGGAAAGGTGGTCGGTATAGTATAGTAATAGTAAGAAAGAACAGAATAGAAAGAATAGTGAGTGAGGCAGCGAGTGAAGAATTTGATGTAGATCAGAATGAGTTGGCGACCTGTCGGGGAATTGAGTGCGGTTTTGCTTTGTCAAGACCATAACTGTTAATGCAGGTAATCAGGTGGAAATGAATAGCTTGTAAGGATGCTGGAATCTCTACATACTTATAGAGAATAAAGTAAACTGTTTGCACCGGCAAAGAAAGTGAGAAAGCAAGAAAGAATAGGAGAAAGAAAGAAAGAAAGAAAGAAAGAAAGAAAGAAAGAAAGAAAGAAAGAAAGAAAAGACAAAAAGGAAAAAGGAAAAAAAAAAAGACAAATGGTAATAAAAGAAGAAAGCAATAGGAACGAAAAGAAAGAAAGATAGAAATAGAAAGAGAGAAAGCTTGAAAGAGAGAATGAAGCAATAAAAGAAAAGAACACAAAAAGAAAGACAGAGACAGAGAAGAGAAAATGAAAGAAAGAAAAAGAAACTCAGAAAGAAACACAGAAAGAACGAAAGAAAGAAAGAAAGAAAAGAAAGAAAGAAAGAAAGAAAGAAAGGTCTACCTGACATGAAGGATGGAATCAGCTTTAGTTTATAAAGCTGGGAGTTGGCAGTAACAATGCGTAGCAAAATAATTATTAGTGAAATTCTCTGCTTTGTCATGTGGCCGAGTATAGTGTATTAATATTCGTCCGTGTCTACCGTGAAAAACTGCACTAAAACTAGATCTACTTTGTCTGTGTCGCGGCAGTACTTGATGGATGGCTATCCGCAGTTACAGCTGCATTAGCTCTAATCTAGACTATCTCTCAAATGGGCTCGATCTTGAGAAAAATGCTGTGTCTTACGTATTTGTGGTTACCGTTTTTAGTCATCCTTGTCATTGCCGGAGTTGCTTTTGTCGTTGTTGCTGTTGTTGTTAAAGTTCTTCTTCTCTTTGCTCTATTCCTTTCTCTTCTTCTTCTTTTATTTCACATTTTTTTTTTTTATTTTCCTCTTATACCTTTCTTTGTCTTCTTCTTCATTTGTTGTTGTTGTTGTTGTTTGAACCGCATGAAATAGCTAAACTATTCAGCATTTTACGTGAAGTTTTCGTACATTGTATGACGTACTATACACGAGGTAGTTATGTCACCAAATAATGGATAGTTTGTCTCTAGAAAATGCGATTTCATGTCTTCTATGCCTAGGACTTCCATTTTAAGGCAACTTACACGTTTCAGTTGAATTTAACCCTGAAAGTATCAGAGAACTATGCTAACCGGCCAGTGTTGTCTTTATTGATCTTTACACAAGCTCAAGACATGATAATTTAAGGCCTCGGGGCAGTTATAAGACAAGTGCCGGATAAGTGCATTGTATGCTAATTGTAGAGCTAATTTCATAATACTTTCACAATTATATTAAGTGCAGTCCTCTCTGCAACGTCTAAGTTATGAAATAAACAACACTCATTTTCGTCTAGATCAGCCCAAAACATAACTACACAGGTCTTCGAGCAATAGGTTTCTATAACATAACTAACCTAATTTGCAGTTTTCGGTAGATAACTGTCAGCGTCACTCTCCAAGAAAGATATCTTGCAAACGGTGACTAATATGTCACAGGTTTGACATCTTGTAACGGATCTTGGAAGGCGGACAGTTTAACATCGATAAGCCAAAAATATCTCAACAGGAGGCCACAGTTTTAACTTCAAACTAACCGCCTGTCGCGAATGGTGTTCGAGCAATTTCAATTAGGGATTTCAGTAAAAGGTGCGCAAGATTCCGGCTGCTAATGGTGCGCAACCTGACAGTTAAAACTGGGTGTGGATGGTAAAGGATGGGGAAGGGGGCAAGAAACAGGCGTGTGTATTACAAGAAGTAATTTTATGTTCGTGTGTTGGTGTGTGTACATGTAGGTACGTAAATGTAGCGGGCCTATGCAGATAATAATAGAGGATCAACTAACAACATACGAAAAGTTCCTAGGGGAAGAACTGACGGAAGGCACAGAACTAAGATGCAAGACCGATTTGTAACATGGTTGAAGACAGACAGTACGGGGCACACTGGGAACGTCAGCAAGACATTGTAGTTAGATGTCATGAGAATCTGGATCGTTTTCTTCTGACAGCACAGGGACTATCGATGAGAAGAGAGAGTGCAGCTGCTGAGAAAGAAAGTGCGGAGGAAGGAATGATACTAAGAAAGAAAAAATACGACGCGTACTTAGATAGATAGATAGATAGATAGATAGATAGATAGATAGATAGATAGATAGATAGATAGATAGATAGATAGA
>JBCAUA010501872.1:0-11434 GCA_038406235.1 Peronia verruculata | reverse complement strand
CCCCCCCCCCCCCCCCCCCCCCCCCCCCCCCCCCCCCCCCCCCTCCCCCCCCCCCCCCCCCCCCCCCCAAACAGCGTACAAGGGCCAACGCTTTTAAGAAATCAGTTGTCAAAATCAAGCATCCTGGAACAGCCCAGAGTACAGGTGTATACATTCATGCACTACATGTAGTACGAAACGAACTACGAAGTCTGTTGGCAACACTATAATTAAAAGGGCGTGTTATGATCACTGTCTTACTTCTAGCACTGTGATGGTATAGGCCAGATTCTACATCGTACTCGTTTTTTCTTTTTTTTCGCTTGCCATTGACTCCCTTTACATAGACGCCCTCATACGCTATGTGATGGCTTCCTTTAGTTCTAATCCTTTTCAGAACTAAAAGTTACTAATAGCTCGTTTCATGGCCTAAACGTACTGGACAGCCCTTTTTAGGGCTAAGAATTCATTAACTGTCCTTTTCATGGTCAAAACCTACTCGCCAACAATTCTTTTCAGGGCTAACAATACAGAAATAGTCTTTTCCATGACTAAATTCTATATACCCTTGTGCCTCTACTTTTCCCTTATTTTTCTCTTTCAAGACTGTGCTTACAATCCAATTAAAGGAGTGGATTGAATTTAAGATAAAGAGAAAGTTCGAAAGCCACAGCGGGATATCTTTATAAAAGTAAACAATACTGAAATAAAATAATAAAATAATACCTCTTTATTCACTTGATAATTGCATAATTGCCTCTCTTGTTAAAATTGGAAGTCGAATTGTGTTTTCACGAGCCCATTAGGGTGGAATGAGCAAATTGGAGTTAAGCTGTACAAGTTTTGAAGGGGGTGGGGATGGGAGGGAAGGTGTTGAAATCGGGTTCTGCTTTAAAAAGAAATTATTTAGGGTTTTGTTTGCTCTTAAAAGTGAAGATTTCTGCGAATTTAAATATGATATGAACAAGTTGATATGTCTATTCTGAGGCCTTGCAAAGGGTAGTGATTCATATAGTTGACCGGTACCTCTAACATGCAGATCCTGGCTCTGTCGGACTCGATTGTCAGTGATAGATCGAAATTAATTCTATTCGTAAGCACACATGGTGTACAAAAGACTTGATTATGACCTCCGCAACTTATGTCGGGTTCTGCAGTGCCGGAAATGGACACTGGGGCAGGACACTGGCAACACCGGAAATCAGGGAAAATGTTCACCATAACCTCTAAAATGAAGGTCCCACGGCCTAAGAGAGCATGAGATGCGCCATTTCTGCTGTTTCAGAGTACAGTAGTGCAATATCTGTCACAGCAATGGCCAAAAGTCTTTTACATCTGATTAACAAAGGCATGGCGACCATATTTATGCCTCTCAGGATCCATCAACTACTCTACAGCGGCTCGTTAGTGACAGGGATAAGGCTAAGGGAGCAAACAAGACAGATGACAACAATATAATATGCAGATGCCCAGCAAAAAGCAAATTAAGTCATAGACCTCATGGAAGAACTTTAGAATGTGAAAAAAAAAAAGTCATGTTCTTATCTGAAATCCTGATTAAAAGCTTCTTTTTTGGGTAATTTTCTCGTTGACAAATATATGCACTTTAAATGGATTGTTCTCAAAATCATATTTTTTTCAGCACATAACATGCGATCTACTTTTTTAAAAAACTGTCTACACCAGGTATTGTGAAATTTGGAGCAATATAACATAAGGTTTTCGTCAGAAAGAAATTTTAATATCATTTTAAATTGCAAAGAAATTTGAGATTTTGGGGATAAATTTTCAAAATATCCACGACTTATTTCATACGAACCAAAAATGAGAAGATAAAAACAAAGAGTTTCTATCAGAAATCAAGTCTGAAGAAACTTAGACATAGCACTGAAAGATGTAAACCCAAAAAATTTCAGGCAAATCGGTTGAAACATAAACATGAGACAAACCTATTCACAGTAAATGTAGACAATATCGGGTAACAATGGCAAACCATGAGTGATTTCAAATTTTGTTTTGTTTGTTTAGCCTTTAATTTGAGCATGCTAAAACCGATGCTAATGATTGAGATCATCTCCTCTAGCAGTTTTCAAAATGACTTCCAGGGCAACTCCCTCCCCTTACACCCCTCCCCCGCCCCCACCTTTCCTTTAAAGAATATGATGTGTGCTGAATACAAATTATTTATCTAGATATCAGGTGGGTGTATAAATACATGGATGAAAACATAGACTGATGGGTGGAAGGACGGACAGACGGGCGGACGGACGGACTGATGGATGGATGGATGGGTGGAGGGATGAATGGATGGATGGATGGATGGAATAAGGGTGGATGGATGGATGGATGGATGGATGGTTGGATGGATGGATGGATGGATGGAAGGGGAGAGAGAGAGGGCAGGAGGGTGGGAAAGAAGGAGAGAGGAATAAGGGAATGGATATTTCAATTCAGATAAAAACACTAGAAACAACTACATACAATGCACTGTTTATACTGCAACAGGTTGTTAGCCAGATCTGTAGCTCTTTATTTTGCAAGTATATCAAAATCAAGTAGACATATTGATCCATTCCATATTTTTAAAAACTTCACAGATCTTGTCCAGATAGCTGCGGACAGACCATTTTTTTCTGGAAATTCTACACTTAGAAATGAAAGTTAATAGTGATCATAACAGCCATAATAAAACTAGAAATAATAACAATAGTCTATGTAACAGAAAACAAAAAATCCAATTTCCATGTAAGCCTATATACTTACCTCTATGCCCGCCGCTGCAAGACATAGTCGGACTATTTCACCTAATCCACGACCGTCGAAATAGTACAGTCTGGCCATGATTACACTTCAGTTTTAAGTTTCACACGTTTAGACTATCTTGTGAGTGCACTGACTAGTGACTAGACTGTTACCTCAAAGTTGGCCGGCGGACTAGGCCTCTATTGCTGAAGTGAAAAGACCGAGGTCAAAGATGTAGTCCAGAAAAATTAAGGTTTCAGCTTGAACTAATGGCAACATAAATGATTTTTTTCACTGGTAAGGAGCCCGCACTCTCAGGAGCATCATACTAAAAATATACCAAAATTAGGGAGAAAGAAACTTGTAGAAAAAAAAGAAAAGATTTTTATGAAATAAAATGAACGAACATGTCACCTTTTAGCGAGCGGGCTTCCATACTTCATTCTTTTCACTACGCTCGCAAGCTTAAGTGTCTCATCAAAAGGACTCTATTGTTTCTAGTAACCCAAGCCCTTTTCCTCTTTTCCCTCAGTGAAAGCGGATGTTACTCACAACGGCTTACACAAAGTATGGAACACCGTTTTCTCAACATCACACTTTCTGTACAATATTTAAGGCTGTTCTATTACTCGTGCTTGCGTAACATGGCCGCCTTTAGATGTTATGCCACACTTGTCGAAAAAAAAAAAAAAAAGGTTATTGAGGGAATGGAACTTAGTAGCAAAAATGTTCTTTGTTCTCATGTAGAGATTGTATGAGACAAATTGCACCAACCAGGCACAGATGGCTCTGTTTGGTACGATAGCTTAAAGAGAGCATGGTCACTGAGAATACTAAAATGTTGAAAGAACGAATAACCATAGGTTAGGCTTATATGAACCTTGAAACATTCCAATTAATAGGGGTGTTAACAATGCGATATTGTAACCCGATTACAACTTTTCAGTTTTACTGTTTTGTTAATGTTGTGTCTTATTGTTGACAGATGTATCACTGTTTTTCTTTCGAGTACTAGTTGAGTGCAGATTCGAGAAAGAGACGAGACCATACATTATGAGCAAAGGAGACAAAGCGTGACACAGAAGCCAGAAAATCTGAAGTAACTAAGTTGCTAGCTGTAAGCCAAGCTCCTCAAACATGGGTGGATTTAGATGGCCGGATGCCCAAGATCATTTAAAACTACAAATCTCAGATGTGATTGTTCAGAATGATGCATTTGCGTTGGAAAATATCTGACAACGTCTATCAAAGCCATGGCCACTGTGGAGTAAAACATACATGAATTAAAAGGCTCTCACTTGCGGATTTGAGCAGGTTCATTATATTGCTCCACCTTTTCATAGGCGTCTCCTTTTGATAATTCAATCCAGAATGATGATAAAACCAGAGATACAAATCACAAGATGAATAGAGTCGAAAATATTTGTACATGACAAATGCGTCCAGCGGAGTTGGAAAGAGCATGTTTTACTGTCACAAGAAAAATAATGAACTCTAATAATCGACAGCCATGCAAAATTGGAAGTTCACAGGGCAAAGGAAGATCATGGATTTCTAGTTATCGACCATTGTGAAAATGAATATTTCTAAACAAAAGATCTTAGAAAAAAAAAAAAAGGAAAGATAGGAACTATTAGTTATTGAATGCTATGTCACAGAAAGGCAAAGATAGCGAAGAACTCGAACATTGTTATAGAAATTGCTAAAGATCTAGTTTTCGTTAGGTAGATATTACATTTTACCGTATGATTTTTTGTTTGTTGAAACACAGACGAAAGATACTGATGTATGAAAAACGATACAAAAAGCAAAATGATTAATAATCACGGTAGTTTATGGGGGAGAAAAGATATTCAGTACCTTGTGTTAAAATGAGTGTAAAAGACTAGCAGCAAATGAGAAAATTTCAGGGGGGCATATTGAAATCTTCGTGACTTTCATTTTATCTTATCTTTGTGCTTGACAAAGATCAATCCCTGTGGCAAGTTTGTACAAGTACTACTTATTTCCTACATAGAAAACCACCACTGGCAAACAGATAGATCTATAATGTTTTTGACATGGCTATAACTCTAAAGAATACTGTCGACGATTCAGGACGAAGTTACAGAATATGAAATCGACACTGTGATACCGAAGGCACTCAAAATGTAGAAGAAACTAGTATGTCATATAACTTTTTTTTTCCAAAGCATATCCTAAAGAATTATTATTTAATCAGCCAGATAAAATGAATGTGTATGAGAAAGATAAATATATTCAAATCATAACTGTAAAATCCATATATTTTTTGGAGGAGAAGATAGACATGAAAATATTATAAAACTCGTGTAAGAAGAAAAATCCCGAGTACTGAGAAAATTAGAATCCGTTTGAAAAGCTGTATTAACAGGAATGTGACAGAAAGGAGGTTGAAGTCATCTTAATGTTTGACTTCCATTGATTTCCATATCAAAGTAAATGTTTGACTTTCCTCAGATGTAGAATAATCTGGAGGTTAAAATCACATCGCTGACTCAACTTACTCATGGCTCTCTAACTGAAACGCTCACGGCAGTATTACTTTAACACAATGAAGCGGATTCTACATAGGCTTCTATTAAAAGGGATCTTCTGTGGTGTAGGCTGCCATAACCGCCTGGGCACTACACTCTGCACATCTATGCTATTGGAGAAATAATTTATTGTTGATATTCAAGAGTTTTTTTGTTTTTTTTTAAAAGATTTTTGTTCTTTTTATTTTTTTAATAACAATATATAAATATTGTTGTTGAAGAATGACAGTTGAAGGAAACCCCTTCAAAAACTTTAACCATAGGGAACGAAACGTGCACAAGTATATCGAGGTAAGCAGAGTAAAGCAAGAATAGCACATACAAAGGAGAACAACTTAGCTATTATACAAACTTTTATCCATTTCCCTTATTCCCCTTACCCTTTAATAATTATGTTGTGGAAATTTGTAAAAATTATCAAGAGATAGCCTCTTATAAATGTATTAATAAATTTTATTGACATAGTATCGAGAGTGGTGATCAACGGAAAGACGTTTGCGCGTTAATTGACTCGGCCTGGTTAAAGGCTTTCTAACCAGCCGGGCTGGCCATAACAAGGAATACTAAGCGATTTTAATCATTTACATCGATTACATAGTGCGTTGATAGTCTTATGTAATGAACCTAAAGCAGTCATGATTTTCTTGTTATAAATAAGGCAAATTATAAACCAGTGAGTACTGTTTTTGTCTTTCTATTCATTTTCCAGAACAGATAGGGAGTTCAAGACATAATGGCAGAATCAAGGCATACCTAACATAATACGACAGTACACGTTATATACTTGGAAAGACATGACTGTACACAGATTTTAACTTGGCCAAACATAACAGTATGCAGGTTTTAACTTCGACAAGCATGACCGCTTACAGATTAAACTTGAACAAACATAACAATACACGCCGTTTACTTACACAAAATGATAATCCCACTTTGGGACCAAAACAAACCTGACAGTACGCAACATATCTCGGACAAACACAACAGTGCACCTTACTTGCTTGAACAAATTAACATGTTAACTTGGACAAATGCGACAAAACACATTTTTCACAGACATTTTTCACGGGGAAAAGTATGACGTTACATAACTTAGAGAACTTGGACAAACATGATAGTTTACACATTTAACTAGTTTATGGTTTGAACATAAAAAATAGTAAAGTCTGGGACTCCGACAGTCAATGGCAGCAGATGTGTAGGACTGAAAATACCATTTACGACTAACACAGTCATACACATAAGAAGACATAGTTCAGGACTTGGGCATAAATAAATGACACTGCACACGTTAGAATTTGGTCATACATGACATCACATATTTTTACTTGGACAAACAGGACAGTCCGTAGTTCAGGATTTGGACATACATGACAGTTCACAGTTCAGGACCACGGCATATATGATATACACAGTTCAGGACCTCCACATACATGGCAGAACACAGTGCAATACTTGAAAAATGTGACAGTTTAGGATTTGGACAACTACGCCAGATCATAGTTTAGAACGTTTTAACTCGGACAAAGATAACAGAATATGTGTTGGATTGGACAACAGGATTTCTACTTGGTCGGACAACTGTGACTGAGGCTCGGCCTCCTTGCAGGAGATACAACACAACAGACACCCATTGAGCAAGGTTCCACATGAGGGACGGGAGAAGCAATAACTCTTAAGCCCCTTTTACATGTAGAGTAGGATCCTCTGAGTTTGTCACCAAGGGATGGCCCTTTCCCCTCAGTCCGGAGATTGGCCTCTGACTTTTGTCCCTTGGGCTTGCCATATTTACATGTAGCGTCCTGTCTGTCGACCCAGTGTTGCTTTTACACAATTATTCAGTGCTACATTCTATGCAGACCTAGTGTTCGTGAAAAATGGCCCATGAAGTTTGAGATAAAGCATGAGTTCTATGCCTAACTGCAATTTAACAAACAAGAACTCGAAAAAAATAAAGCAGTTTGGGGAAGAAATTGTTGTTAAAAGGTACCGAAACACACACAAATCTGTTTAATGAACTTTGCTTTTACCCAGACGACTTCAAACAGTACTTGAGAAAGGATGAGTTGATACTCATAAAAAAAAAACAGAAGAGTTAAATACAATACCAGCTCCTCAAAGACAAAATGAAAAAAAAAAAAAAAATTCAGTGAAATGTATGTGCTTTACTTTGGACTAAGTGCTTGCGTTTTCACTACAAACTAATAATGTTGCATATTAGAATCAGAGATTTCTTTTTAGTTAGTACAGCGTGCGAAGTCTCAAATAAAGCCAAGCAAATTTTGCACATCCTCCCTTTCAACTGTGCCAATGATGTCGTCCCTTTGCAGTGTATGCACCATCTGAGCTTTTTACGCCAGGCTGGTCTGTAACAAACTTTAACATCACTTCATACAAAATACCTTGACAGGCATGCGACGATGCCCACGGGAGACCACAAAACTTCTTACATCGGTCTTTTAGTTTTGTCATAAAATGTTTGATTTTTATCAAATTAATATACACATTTTGATATCCTTTTATCACTCATAAACGCGTTGTCCGTTATTACAGTGTAAATGTACCCACCGTGTAAGTATAATATGACCATTACCTTGCTGATGTGCGGATCAACCCGAACACAACAACAACAATAGCATCATCTAAACAATGCATTTAAAGCACCATAGTTAATGTTCAAATAACGGAAGGAAAAAAGAGCTGATTAAAAAAAAAAAGGGCTGAAAGAAAGCCCTTTGAAATGTACCACACATCAGGCCTGATATTAATCAGAGAATCATTCGAAAGAAGGAGAGCAAGAGAGTGACAAAAGTGATTTGTAACAAAAGCGGTAGGGACCGTCCGAGCCCAGCCTATTCCACTGATTGTAGCCAGAGAAGTCTTCTCCTCCGTATCTAATATAACCTGGTCTAGCGCTGAGAAATAAAAATAAAAGACTGTTACAGTTTAAATGAACCTATTCATCTTAGACGTAGGCTCAAGGCCTCAGCATTCTCTAATTTGTGGCCAAATAATTAGATTGATTGGTGGTTCTTAACTGTGAGTAACCCTATTCTTCTAAAGATTTTGTTGTACACAGAACTATATCTATGTCCATTTTGTTTTTTCTTCCTTTTAAAAATTTATTCACTAGCACCTTTTTGATTTTGAATTCATATTTGCTACTACTTTCACTTTCTTGTGCTTGTTTTCTTTTTGCTTTTGTTTTCAACCTGTCTTACTTTCTTCTATTCTTTTTGTTTTCTTTTCTCCCTTCTTTTCATCTACATTCACAGGTTGTCGTCTTAGGTCAAAGGCTTATAATATGTAAGTAGGCCATCCTATAGTTCCCTTTTCTTATCAACTGTCATCGTTTATAATCATTTTTATTTTTTACATTAGTTTTTATTTATATTTTACTCAACAGTTATTATGGGTTTTAGGTTTTTGAAGTGTCATTCACAATCAAGAACCTTACGCTAACCTTCCTACATCCCTGGGTTTGCAGATTTTTCGTTTACCATGCGCACTTCTTCCAGGAGTCCAGTCAAGTCCTACGCGGAAGTGGCGGACGCTTAGCTCAGATCAGTCCATCACGTCTACTACCCCACAACGCCGGGCGCCGGGTCTATTTATAGTACACAAACTCTTCATTTCTGTCAAGCCATCTATTCACATAACGGTGAATGTAACAAACTACCCCTTAGAAAAGGAATTATTCTTTAATCCTAAATAGCTTTATAAATGTCCAGAACACTATGATTATTTTAGTTGTTGTTTTTTTTTTCTTTTTGTTCATTTTCAAGCAAATTACTCGGTCTCTGCGAAACTGAAGCAATCACTGTTTATTAAATTTTGATTACCTTACTACTGCGCCATTACCTATTCCACCCTCCCCCTCTCCTCCTCTTCACTCCTTCATTAGTTCTATCTGAGTGAAAGAGTAAGCACATGTATGTGTGTGTGTATTATAATCGTCTAAATAGGAGGTCGTAAAGTCACTCATGAGAAATGATGTAAATAATTAGGACATAGACGGTGAACAAGAAAGAGGGGGAATTATAACCTCTGTTTGTGCCAGTTTTCTGTCCGAAATTTTATCGTGAACTTAAGTGTTACAATGAGGCCGAAGATAAAGGTAGATGGCCTCCTAGTCCCTGACTTTCAACACTGCCTCTCAGAGTGTAGTTAGTATGTGAGATGTCAGCTGTTCTTATGCCTTTTTTTTTAAATTGTGAGAGGCGAACAGTTATTTTAAAGAATATATGTCTTATAACTATACTTCAAAGATAAAGTCGGTTTTGTGATCAGAACATCGCTGTATTAAAATAACTGACTATCTAGAATATTCTAAGAAGGCTGATCGTGCTTTGAGCAATTCTATGTTTATTCCATCCATCATAAGCATAATGCTAAGGAATATTTACAAGCTGATCGTTACCTTCAAATTTTGACACAAAGTTCTTGTGTCCATTGTGATTTCACTTTTGCACCTGATTCCTTGTCAATATTTCACAGCTTAAAATTAGTTCAAGGCCAGACATGAAAGTAAAAAGAAAAGAAAAACATTCTCTCATACTTATTACTCGTGTAAACACTAATGTCCAAAGTTCATGGCCGAGAATGTTGAGCCTATAGCTTGTAAAAAGTTGCAAGTTGATTCTCATTCTGAGCAAGACTGCGACTACTGATTACGTCAATCAAAATTAGCAGTCTCTGCTTTTAATCAAAATAAAGAAATAAATGCGAAATAAAGAAATATGTAATATGTATGTCAAAGTTGTATGTCAACAGTCACATCTAACTATACAATATTTGCAAGGTCGCGATAACCGCAATGGATACGAATGCACATAATGAAAACAGCAAGAAAAAAAAAAAGCAAACTGGCATGGTTTGTAAAGAAAAGGGATCATTTCTTTTCCCCTGTGCTCTCAGTTTCTATCACACTGGACGGTGTTTGTTTGTCTGATAGTCTTCGTACTAAATATGTGTGGAAGATTCTTTTTACATCTTCTCTATGTTTGTTAGATTACGTCTTTTAGGAGACAAAAGAGTAGGCATGCCGTAAGCTTTTTTTTTTTTTAAACCGACTGTTGTGAAGTTGTCCTGATGAAAAAAAAAAAAAAAGTAATGAGGGCTATGTTTCAGCTGGAACACCCTAACATGCATGATACAATCAATACATGTTCTCTGTCAGAGACGGCATGCGCTTTGGCCCCGAATCCGTCAAAGCAGAAAGCAAAGACTGAAAACTGTAATACTCTCAGAAATCGGGAGTTGAACCTGAACACAAACTTTTACCCTTACAATCAACGATATCTGCTATAGGTACATCCACACTATAGATTCGATTCCCCAAGGTAAGCTACGGGTCCGATGGAATAGCCCTTGCACTATTTCTGTCATTTTTTCCATATGTAATTAAAACCAGCGCCCGATAGGTTAAGTTCTCTTTACACCTTTCAGCCTCTCTCGGGCGGAATCGTCTATATCAGCGAGGCTGGGCCGGCTCAGAAACACAATCATTCGTAGTCATCAATCCTAAAACATCAAAGCCAACGTGCAAACCAGCTGGATAGAAAGCTTATTTATTATATTATTATTATTTTTATTTAATTCCCTCATCTTGTCATTCCCATCTTGTGTACTTTGAGCTTGATCTGAGCCACTCCACTGACGTGACTGTCTCCACTGCACTCACCATTCTCATTTGTGAATCAGGGTGGGAAAACTCGACACACTGTAGTTTTTTACTTATCAGGTCAATAGACTGGCCGGGTCATTAGCGATATGTGGGTTCCTTTCGGTGGACACCCAAGCAAAAAACAGACCAAGCATTATGGCATGAGTCAGAAATGACGACGATTCCAAAGAGGTGAAATGCGAACTTAGTGGAATCTTTCCTGGAAAATATGGAGCCCTTAAATATGATTATACAGCAGATCAAGATCTGACACTTCACAGAGATAGGTTTACTGAACGAGCGATCTAGAGCTCAGAGTACAATCAACACAGGCCTCTCTATTCATAGGTAACGCTAACAATTTTAACTCTGCTATAATCCACTGATAGTTATGCAAATAATCAAACAGATATAGGGCTATAGATAGATAGATAGATAGATAGATAGATAGATAGATAGATAGATAGATAGATAGATAGATAGATAGATAGAT
>JBCAUA010501650.1:0-17044 GCA_038406235.1 Peronia verruculata | reverse complement strand
TCTCTCAATAATCCTAAAATACTTCTATTTTTGGTGTGATTAGTAGAAAGACAATTTTACCGACCAATATACTTTGCAACCTGGCTATCCAACTACTACCCTCCAACCTACTCTCCTACCTACCTATCTCCCCATCTGCATATCTAATGTATATAACTATCTGATAAGTGAGAAAATACCTACCGGCTTCAGTCTCCTCAAACACATCATAGTCTCCATCCTCTACGTTTGAAGCAGTGGAAGGAAGTGAGAAAGTGCCGGTGACAGTCCCGTCCTCGGGTACGGGGGTCTCAGATCTGTAATATCTGTTCTTAGCTCTTTGCTGAGGAGCGACAGGATTCTCGTAACCTCTGACATCCTGTGCTTGAGTCTTGGCCTGTGGCTCACGGCGTCTGCGCATCACCAGAACAATGATGGCTATGATGACCAGGCACACGGAAAGAACAGCAACTGCCAAAGCAAGTCCACTGATGATCTCCACTTGATTCAAGCTGCCGGGTTTTGGTCCTAGAACCGTATGCAAGTGTATGGGATTGGAACATCAATATGCATAACTAGAAGGCAGTTACAACACTAGAAGAGACAAAACACACTCTTTAAGGGAGGGTGTGGATGGGGGTGCGGGTCCTGAGAGTGATTTTTCGAATGCTTGGACTTGAGATCTTTTAAGCTTCTAATTCCGACTCAGCTTGTCCAAATTAGAGGTGTGGAAAAAAAATTGTTTTGCAGCTGGTTGTCATGACAGCGCCGCCATATTGGATTTTGTGTTTTTAAAATTAGCTATTTTCAAAGGCCTAAGACTCCTAGAGTTTGAATGGAATTGTGTGACAGTTTGCACATGAATAATATAATTCTATGTAGAGGACAAAATGCATTTGTCAAAAAATGCTATTTATAAATTTTTGAATTCTGTACATGGACGAGTGTATTTTTTTTTAATTTTTTTATTTTTTTATTTATTTATTTATTTATTTTTTTTTTTCAATTTTCCACCAAATATCAAATTGTCCTTCAGAAACGGAAACGAAATTGAGAAAAAGCGATGCATGTTATCAAAACGCATGCTATGGCGAATGTATATTCCAAATTTGAAGGCAATTGGTTGAGAAATAAAAAAGCCGTAGGGCAAAAGTGAAGAAATCATACATATTGAGAAAATTGCAATTGAATTTTCATAATCTCTCTATACAGTCATTTAGTGGGGTGATGTTGGTGCCGTTTTGGGGCAAACAGCATATGTTTCTGGCCCTATTCATTATTTTTATGATTTGAGAAGAGTTCAAAGTGTGTAAAAATAAGACAACCCCATTTTTGATATTTTAGTCCCAAAACCTTATTTTCAGGACCCGCACACCCCCCTCCCCCTTAAAAAAGATATCACATTATATTCTCATCATTAGCATTCATTTAGGGCTTCAGAGGGATCGCAAACTGCTTCAAAGTTAGAGCAACAAACTTAACAAACACGCATACTGCATGGAACCTTTGTCCGAGCGTGGGCGTGTATGTGTGTGTGTGTGTGTGTGAGTGTGTGTGTGTGTGTGTGTGTGTGTGTGTGTTTGTGTGTTTGTGTGGTGTTATTGTTGTTGTTGTTGGTGTACAAAATTCTAAGAGTTAGAGTGTAATCTTCTATTCATCTTTCACCATAACCCTCGGTCTAGCAGTCGTTTTGTCAAAATCGATCGTAACCTGCAAGAACAGAGAAGATCACACAGACATTTGTTTGTACTTACGTGTTCTAATGTTACTCATTGTCACAGAGGCAAGCCTGTGGGCAAGTGTTCCTTGTGATTTATAGCGAACAGTAGACACAATGGTGAAGTCGTACTCCGTGTCTGGATCTAGACTAGTCACCCGGCCTCCATACTGTGTGGCCGTTACCTCATGGTAATGTCCTGGCTGCTCATAAGTTATACTGTGATCTATACTGGCGTATTCGGATGAAATCGGACTGACAAAATCCCATGTGAAGATGACGGAGTCTTCCGTCACTGCCGTTGTTATATTGTGAACCTGTATTGAGCTAACTGTGGAGATAGCAGACATTGAGCTTGTATCTTTTTGTAATGTACTTAAAAAATATCATCTTTAATGTCATTGTACAAAACCTGACAGTGAATAAACATCACTGTGACGTGTTCCAAGACATTAACATCAAGAAAAAAAAAAGTAATATTTTCAAATCAGAGACACATCATTTACAAGTAAATCATTTTTAACAATCAAATTGCTAATCAAATTGATGCCCTTTTTTCAAAAAGAATTAATTTCTGTGACACCATAGAACATGGTCTAACTGTGGAAATTTCGTACCCACAGATGCTCGGTCATAATAAAAGCAAAATATCTTCGTCGTGAACTAACCTGGTAAACAATTTCTGTTACCATCGCTAAAGAATTCTCCGACACACTGACATACGCCAACGTTTGGCTCAGAGGTGGATGGAACACACGTTGTCCCCTCAATACATTCATCAGGAATATAGGGGGTGCACGAGTGAGTAACCAGGCTTTCTGCAGCAAAGCAGTTACAATGTAAGTCATTAATTAAAACATTTAACCATCCATCAAGTCATTCTTCTGTCTATGCATCCATTCATCCATGCATCCATCCGACCATCTATCTATTTATCCATCTATCCACTCAGCCATCAATCAATCCATCAATCCATCAGTCCGTCTATCCATCCACCCTTCCATCCGTCTATCTATCCATCTATCCGTCCATTCATCCATTGAAACTTTTATTCATCGATCTCTCCAACAATCCATCCATCCATCCATCCATCCCCACTCACCTATGCATCTATCTATTTAGACAGAGTGGCAAAATGCCGATAGATGTTTGAAAACAATAAGCAGCTATTTTTCACAAAATGATTGATCCCATTCGAGGGTCTAGATCCATTTACATTACTCCGTGATCAACCATTCCACTACAGTTGCTCCTTTAAACATAAGAACTATTATTACATTTATAGTTACTTACTTTGTATACAGTTTTGAGAATATATGTCGAGGTGGTTGTAATAATATCCTTCAGGACAACTACATCTTCCTGAGTCCTGACTGCAGATCATGTCCACACTACAATAGTCAATGTTGTCACAGGGTTCTCCATGGTTTCGGCCTCAAGAATACATCATTTGAAACAGTTGTTCTCATTTCATGAGGCACAACCATGGTGGCCATAAAATTATAAAAGCCCTTCCCATAGTCTCACTTTAGTTTGCTAGGGGTTTAGAATATTTCCAGGAATTAAAATTCTCTATCACACCTATTCGTGATAGGACAACTGCAGACCACGAAACTGTCTAAATAAATGGGATGGAGATCAATAAGTCATACCCGTAACTTTGTCTTTTTAAAAAAAAATGAAACAACCAAGTCAGCCAAAATAGCACGAGGCAAAAACAAAGCAAAACAAAACAATCTGAAAATCATGGACAAAACTAGTGTACCATTTTCCCACTGCGAGTTTGGCAGCGTGTGTTCAGGCTAAGGGTCCGATAGTTGTCAGCGTTGCCTACTTGGATCGTCCAGGGAAGTTGTCCTTCTGGACAGGGGGGAGGGACCTATACTAGCAGGGGGCTTTTCTTGGGGTGGGTAGAAGTGAGCATCTTGGTTTCAAAGGGTTGGACCCTGGTTTGGATCGTTTGTTGGGGATAATCTTTCTTAATGTGGGGTTTCTTGCTCCTCTTTGGACTAACTTTCCCTGTACTAGTCTGGTACTTGGGTTTTGGGTTGGTAGACTCCCTCGGGAGTTTGCCGGAAATTGGCGACAGCTATGGTGGCCCCATGGGAGGATAGTCTACTGTGGTATCAGCCAACAGGTGCGGCCTTCCAGTTTGCTTCTATCCTGCTTGCCACTGGTGCTAGGTTGCTTGGTTAAAGGTCTGGCAGGGTTGGCTTGGTAGGTTGGAGTGGAGGGGGAGTGCATATTGGCATTCCACGATGGCTAGGGTGTGTTGCAAGTTATGGGGCCTATCGTGCTGTTGGGGCTAGTTCTTTCTTTTCGTTTCAGGTCAACAAGCTTTGTTAGTTCTTGCTGATGTTGCTTCTGAAGTTGCTTCTTAGGCTGGGGCACTCAATCATCTCAGCCTTTTAAATCATTTTGGCTGGCAGCAGTAGAAGCAGGTGCCGTTATGCGGATAGACAACGTGTGACAAGGAAAAGAGAGAGAGAGGGAGAACCACGGGTGGGCGAGCAGTCACATTTCACCAGAGCATGTGTGGATATCCCAGGTGTGGTCCTGGCCTAGGTCTTTCCATAGTTGCTAGGTAGAAGAAATGTGCCGTTGCTCGAAAGTTTTCAATGGGCCCTCAGACAGGCACTGAGGTTGGGGGAGGGGGAGCAGATCTCCTCTCATCCTAGACAAACTTGGACAGTGTATCAGGAGATGTTCCACTGTTTCCAGAGCAGAGCGACAGTGGAAACCGAGTGGTACATGCTCAGTCCTAAGTCTAAAGATGGTTGAGTAATCGTGCCTTGTCAGATAGTTTATTGCGTCCTGTCTTACGTAGCGGGGCTGGTTTACATTAAGTGTTCTCGCTTTATCGGAGTTGTCCCATCTGTGGAGCCATTTCTCCCTTGCTAATTGGGTGATTTGGGTGCGCATGCCAGGGTACGTTGTGAGAATTAGGTTATGCTTTAGGTGCCCTTCTTTGCCAAAATGTCGCTATTTCGTTTCCCCGGATACCAGTGTGCCCAGGAATCCATTGAAGTATCACCCTCACTACACAGCCAGAATCTAGCCTCCCTACCGCATCGCGAATTAGCTCGAGAGTTTCCGCATTGCTGATCGGGCAGCGAGATTCCAGGGCTTGGAGCGCGACCCTAGAATCAGATAACACAACTATGTCCGCAGGGACTATTCTTCCACCCTCGAAGTGCTCAAGGATCGTCGTTAGTGCTCTCCCTATCGCCCAATCGTTCAATATCGATAACAAAACCTGCATTCCGGACTGCTCCCTCTGCTGATCGTAGAATCTGCGGCATACTGAGCGCCGCCGTTTTGAGGATGGTGTGGGCGCCATCTTTGGATGATGTGCCATCAAGGGGACTGGTGGATACCCTTAGCTCCGGAGGGGTTTCGTGTGAAGGGCGGGTTGTCGAATCGCCTGATTTTCTGCCTGTGACTACTTGTGTTATACTCCGAGGCCAATTGTCTGCCCCGACGTGCGAGTGACCGCTTCCGGAGTTTTCGGGGGGCTGTGTTTTCTATGGCCCTTTTGGTGGGGTCATTGTCTTTCTATCTGTCAATTCGCTCATACCGCATTACTGCACACTTTTCCCCCCGGATGTCCAGGGGTTCCACATTTGTACTGATTTTCAAGGCTTCAGTGGGCGTGCTAGTCAGTGCGCCAGTTATCGCGGAGGGCGCTATTCTGCACTCGGTCCAGGCTTTCATGTGTCCGTATGCTTGTGGTAATTTGTAAGGGCAATGTTTAATCTACTACCGGCCTGATGTAATTGAGGTACAGACGTCTGAGTATTGGTGCAGATGCTCCCCATTTCGAGTTTCCCAGTTTCTTAGGAGGTTCAACCGTTTCCTCATTTTGGTCTCTAGGTCATGCACATGGTCCTGCAACTTAAGTCTGCTGTCAAGTCTTACTCACAGGTATTTTGGGCTGTTTGAACCATGGATTTGGCACCCCTCAATGGTCAACTTGATTTGTTGTTGTCTCATCAGGGTTCCGTTTGTAAGAATTGGAAGTTTTCTCTATGCTAATTTTGAGCTTTCATAGGTTCACGTAGCAGATTTTAGTGGCCAACATTTGCTGTACTCTTTCCACCAAGTTATCCGAGGGCTGGGCCAGTGCCCAAATGGCAATATCATCAGCAAATAGGGCCACTGCTGTGCCTAGGGTGGGTTCCAGGTCGCTTATGTAAGTCAGATAAGTCAGGAACAGGGTATAACTGAGGGCAGAGCTCTGGGCTAAACCTTCTTTTACCGTCCTCTCTTTGGATACTCTTCCCTGCACTTTGGTCTTGATTGTGCGGTTTGAGAGGAAGCTCTTAATCCAGTGGTAAAGGTTTTCCGTCACTCCCGACAAAACTGCTGTGCACCAGTTCACTGCTGAAAGTTTTGTAACTTTTGGCAGCATCGTTTGCTTTGCGGTTTTGCTGTGAATTCGTGTATGCAAAGTGTAGGCTCTTCCCTATGGTTAGAGCAGTTGTAAAAGAACCATCCCTTGACCCCCCGAGAGGGGATATTGTCTTGGCCATTTCAGACCGCGTCGCCGCAGTGCAGCGCCACTGTACTTCCCTCGATATACATCAGGTAGCCGTTTTACAGAAGGATGGGCTGAGGAAAATTGTGTGTTAAGTATCCTTCCTAAGGATACAACATTTAACCGTTGCGATTCGAACCACCGACCTCTGCTTCCAAAGGCCACAGCACTGAGCTAACACGCCACAGTTGTGCAGTGTAACCTAACCTAGTGAGTATCCTAGTTGCGTAGGTTAAGTCTTCATTGACGTCACAGTCCTATGGGAGTGAGTTGAGTCAAATCATCCAGTCGGCAGCCACCCGGGGGAGGGGGGGGGGGGTCAAGAATAATTCGCAAAGCTGACTTCGATGATAGATTGCCCGACTGGTGCGACCAAATCCTTGGGCCGAAAAGGGACGTATGCACTGACTAGGAAAATCGAAAAAAATAGATCAGAAGCATAGGTCAAGGTCCTCCTCATAAACGATCGAGGAGGGACCAGTTCTTCCACCCAGTGCAGAGGCGAGTGTGTGACATAGCAACTAGACCTGCCAACACTCATGCTACACCTCCTTCGATTCCTCTGTAGTCCAGGCATCACGGGTGGATAGATCACAAAGAACTCATCGAGTCCAAGACACTTTAGTTGGGGGCGGCGACCTCCAAGAAGGACCCTGCCGCTAGCGCCCCGTGACTTATTACCTGGTGGAACACTCAACTTGTCACTCACTGTTCTACCTAACCTAATCTCGGACTTAAGCAAGAGGCCGCATTGGCCGCTACCTTAGGTGTATCTTGGGGGACATGCAAACTGGCTGACTTTCAACTACGATGACCATAATGATTGGGTGGGAAATTTGTTTGTCCTGGCTCTTTTTACTCGTCGGTAAAGACGGGGGAGTGACCCATCGTTCGCTTTCTGGACTCTGAT
Source organism: Peronia verruculata (assembly GCA_038406235.1). Taxonomy (NCBI): domain Eukaryota; kingdom Metazoa; phylum Mollusca; class Gastropoda; order Systellommatophora; family Onchidiidae; genus Peronia; species Peronia verruculata. The sequence goes on along the minus strand of JBCAUA010501650.1, from coordinate 9,901 downwards.
CGCGAGATCAAGGCCCAGCCCGCCACCAGTCTGTCAACTCACAGTCATGTTGGCCGGAAAAGCAGGCCGAGGCAAACCGGACACAGGACCCTCCGTACATTCCAATGCTAGGACGGGTCCTGAAAGTGCTGCAAGATCAGTTTCCCCCCACCAGACCACCGGGGAGGAGGTTACCTGCCGAAGTTACCCGGCGACAGGCCCGGACAGCCCACCTGGACCCCTAGGGGCCAGTGATTACCGTTGCACGAGGAGGCGTCAGATGTGGACTTATGCATAAGTGGAAAACCCACGAACCATGGCTAAATTGTTATCTCAGACCGAAGTCCTGGAAAGCGTGTGCCTTTGCGGCGTTATTTGCCCAAACCCCAGGGGGCTGAACGGCAGACTGCCGAAGCAGCTGACAAAACCACTAGAGGGCCTTTTATCTAGCCTAACTACTAAGGAAAACTGGCGTAACAAACTCTTAGTAAGTGAATAGCATTGATGATTTATTTATGAGAATCTAAAGTAGTTGACAACTAGAAAAATGTAAAGCTGTACTTTTGAATTGTCTTCTTTACACTAGCAAAAACCTTCCTTAGAGGCTAGTAACATTGCACTTTTATACATTATCCTATGAAAAAAAAAAAAAAAGTTTACGATGAAGAAAATGCCTGTGATTTTATCAGGTAACAACTTATTCAAGTGCAGGAAGATGACAAAGAAATAAAAACATGGTGTGTTTGTGATCGAGTGTCCAAGAGTGTGGAGCGATGCTTACCTGGTCCTAGCGTTCGTACTGTTCCTGTAGTCTCTTCACCGTATCCTATTGCTATCCCCTGCCTCTCTGTATAAGCGCTTATTGTGTACGTGTAATTTTCATCCGGTTCAATGGACGGTATCCAGTTATGATATGCATATACTACAGTTGTATCTGAACAATAGTCAGTGGTTTGAAAGTGTTCATATCCAATTGTTACATAAAAATGAGCATAAAATTTTCCACCGCACGCTAGCCTCAACCACCAGTAATTGTTGTCGGGATCGAGCTGCATTGAGATGATAGACAATGGGAAGTCTGAAAATATATGAGATGACAATAAGGTTAAAAGAATGTCTGAACCTCAGCTATCTCTCTCTCTAACTCTCTTTTGTACAGACAAACACACACACACACACACACACACAGAGGCGAGGAGGGAGAGGGGGAGAGAGAGAGAAAGAGAGAGAGGCGAAGAGAAAGAGAGAGAGAGAGAGAGATAAGTGTCATTGTATTATGCTAAGGGGAAGTGGAGTTGAATATTCTCGATCATGCCATGTTATATGAATGAATACAAGTAACGGCGCTTTGACATTCAAAGTTTACAGAGTCAGTATTATAAAAAAAAAAAAAAAAAGCTAACACCACAAATTCTTAACAATAGCCACTTGTCAGAAAGCAGATTCTGCATTCAAACCGTGTTTATTTTAACAAAGGTTTAAACATTAAGACTATGCACATTTTATTTAGGCCAATAGACAGACACAAACAATAAACAATAGACGTCCCTTTTATATTTTCCATATCATTACATGCAACATTCTGTATACTGTTGCAATCACATGTAAACTTAAGTCAGTCTTGAAAAAGGGTCAGTACTAACCAGCGGCTCTATTGGATCTTCAACCCATTACTTACTCCATGAAGCAATAACGGGACCTGCTTCAATAGTTTTTTCCCTATAATGATAGTCAGGCTGCAGTCTAGTCGTCACGAAGAATGAGTGGATATGCAGTGTGTTGAGCCTCTTCACAACAGCCTGAGAATCACTGAAAACCTCTGCCTGTCCTTCACTGGGATAGTGTTGTACAGAGTAAGTCACGGGGACATCACCGCTGACAGGCACCCATGTCAACGTGACAGTCTGGTCCACAGCTGTGGCCGTGATGTTGGAAACCTTGAGCTCAGTCACTGGAATTTATTGCAAAACAAACTTTTCTTGTATGGTATTAACAGACCAGCAGTAAATATGTCAACACTCTTTTATTAACTTTCCAAGGTTTGCCTTCGTTACTCATGTGGTTCAGCCATCATTTTTTTGTTTTTGTTTTTTGAATAATCATAATGGCGAGTGTGATGGCACAGGTTTCATTACTGATAAGCCATAAAAAAGAAGTGATCCATTTATTACTTGATTTTTTTTTTCAAATCAAATATAAGCAAGAGATGCCATTTGCTCATACTGTGAGGGCTTTCTGAAAGTAACAAGAAAATAATCATGGTTTTCGGACTAACCAATACTTTTAAAATCTGTTAACGGTGTGGAACAGAAAATTTTAAGTACTTTTCTGTTGCCAGATACCAGCATCTGTGTTGAACGCATAATGTCTTTATGGCAAATTAAATATGGCGGCCCCCATTGCAGAATAGTCAAAGGTGGAAGTGAGGAGGATTGTGCGATTTTTGCGCACAAAAGGAAAAACTCGTCTTAAAATCCACAATGAAACTGCTACCATTATGGTGCGAATGCTGTGAGCAAAAGTCAAATATATTATTGGTGTACTTTTCAAGGCAGGTCGTATCTGCCTGGAAGACGACTCTCCCTCTGTGACGCACAAAACGCCCGCGTTGATGAGCTCATTCGAAAGGACAGGCAACTGAAAGTTCAAGGCATTGCTTCAGATCTTAGAATTTCAAAGAGCTTTGATCATACAGTTATCTATGTGGATTTAAATTGTCGGAGAGCTAGGTGGGTTCAAAAAAGGTTGGCAGAGTATCTACAGAGTAGCTGTAGCGAATCAATGTTTTATAATACATTCTGAATCGGTACAGACGAAGTGATGGTGTTGGTAAGAATCCTCTAGCTGAAATGATTTCTCGAATATTTTATAACTGGTGATGAGACGTGGGTGCATCATACAACGCCAGAAGCAAAACGGGATTTCATGACCTTGAAGCATCCGTCATCTCCTGCCACCAAAAAAAAAAAATCAAGGTACAGCATTGGGCAAGAAAACGTATCGCTACATGTTCTGGGATGCTAAAGGCATCCGTCATTTTGGCATTTTGCCTCATGGAGAATATATTAATGCTGCTCTTTTTTGTGAAACATTTGACCAATTAAGAAAAAATGTGAGCCGCAAGAGACCGGGACGTCTGAGTAAGGCCGCCATCCTTCAGCATAACAATCCAATTCCCCACAATGCCAATTTGACAAGAGACTGGTTCCATTGCTATGGATGGCATATTTTACAACATCTGTCCCACAGTCCCGACATGAATCCACCATATTGTCATCTGTCTGGGCCCCTGGAATGCTATCTTGGAGGGAAAAAGTTTGACTACACCCTCAGTGAAGAAATATGTGACTGGTTCTCATTTGCTTGACGCATCTTTCTTCACGGATGGTATCTATCCTCTGGCTCAGCACTGGCAAAAATACATCGATCTCAAAAAGAGACAATATTGAAAAGTAGTCAAAGAGTGACAGTAACTCTTCAGTGAGTTTCAGTTAGATCCAAATAGAAATCTTTGTGTTAATTTTCTTATTATTTTCCAGACAGCCTTCAAACATAACTTTGTCTTTCTTGTAAGAATTGTATCATAACATGGCAAACCTGTCTACTGCAATGCAAGTAGCTTCACAATATAAGGCTAATATCATTCCATCACGAATAATTCAAATATAAGAAAATCGTTTCTCTTGGACGTCTAGGCAACTACAAGATGAAGACCAGAGGAAACGACAAATACAGACTTTCACGACATGTGTCATTTTGATGCCAGTAGTAAGCTGGAGCGCACAGACACAGCCATTGGTCTGACACGGAGAGTTGACACACTGTGTTGTTTTCTGCGCATGTCTGTGTTAGAACTGCTAGTTCCGGGTCACATGTGTCGCCATGAAAGAGTTCTGGGGATGCGAATCAAAAAGACCAGCTCTGTCAGAGTCAGTTAACTAAACAAGAGATTCAAACCGCTTCAAATTATGTATACGGTAACATTGGATTAACTAAAATATATAGAAAAATCCAGAATAAAAATGTCGACACGTTAAAAACTGCTAGAGGACAGAAACTAAAGCGCCGTACTGTTTCAAATTCACATTTCACATCTGCCCGTTACATTTAAAAAATTTTCATGTCAAATGTGTTTTCGTTTCAGTGTTTGCAAGTGAACGAATAAATGTGTTGTAGAGCAGGGTCTGTGATAATTAGAATAGTGTGCAGATGAAAGCATAGACTTGAAAATACCTGGCTAACTGGTAACTACAATACTGTTATAGTATTTTCCAGTTGTAATAATTTAAAACAAAACAAATAATAATAAAAATAATTACAATAAAAATAATGCAAGAATAAAAATGTTTTTTTTAATGAAAAGAAGCAAAACCATATGATTTCAGAGACAAAGTGAAAGTCTTTGAAAGATTTAGTGGAATTACATGTTGATCATGAAATAAATATCATTTTTATGTATTTTTCCTTTTTCAAACAAGAGATGATTGCCTGACAGATTGAATCTGTCCAAAAAAAAAAAAAAAAGCTTATGACTATCTACATATTACATTATCTCCTGGATCTATCAAGTACACTTATTTATTTTTGCTTCTTCACAGAACAACAAGCATTGAAACCAATCTTTATTCATCAAAATGTCTATTTAAAATCTTTCTTTCTTTCTTTTTTTCTCAAATTACTTCTTTCTTTCTGTCTGTCTGCGTTTCTTTCTTTAACATTGTTTGTTTGTTTAGTTGGGCATTTATTTAATCAGTTTGCAATGACTTGTGTACAGCAATTACTCTCTCTTGTTCCAAGAATACATTAGACAACCTATGAAGGTACATAGAACTAGCTCTTACTGACGGAGGATAGATGTCTTACAAGAAAGATTGTCACACATCCAAATCTCATCATAGCGTCCAGGGTTCATGGCAGTGTTCTTCATTCTTTGCAGTAATTGTTTTATGTCTCTAAATACAAAATGTCCCAATAACTGCATTTGCACACATATGCAAATGCAAGTACACACATCTTTTGTTGGAATGAGTTTTATTCAAAAGACTTTTTTTCCAAACAATTTCTCCAAGTCGCCGCTTATATCTTATATCTAAAACAACTCCTCTGAATGGGTGTCATTTGAAAACCCATTATATATTGTTAATTAACACACCTTCCTTGCCTTGCTCACACTTCTGAGAGCTAGGTTCAAAACCTGGATCCACAGATTATACAGACAAGGAGATATGCATTACCAAATCTCTGCAAACACTAAACTGATGTCGTGGTACACGCATTTAGACTTTCTTTTTAGTACTATTAGTACTGTAATAATTAACAAACTGTCATGGTTTTGTATCCATATTTAACAGTAGATTTAGATAAAGTAATACTTACGGCCATGGGTACCTCTTGGCTGACTGATCAGCTGATGGAAAGAAAATGTTAATATCACAGTATTAAGAAGGCAATCTTTCCTTTTTATACCTGCAATGTAACTCTCTCTAATACAATTTGCATTTTGTTTTAGAAAGGCTTCACACATTTACCTATACAAGCAATTGAATTGCAAGACAAAACAATTCTCGTATAGACAATCTGTATTTATTTGTTCCTGTTTGCTTGCGTTTTGTACCCTTTTATATCATTTCAATGAAACATGACTGACATTCACACATGCGATGACTTTGTCTTTGATTTTTCAGAGTTCTCAGTACCGTGATATCCTGGACGTATTAATTTTGATGGAGGAATTGATATTTGGTTTAAATAAATACTTTTAATATTTTAAGTTCCTTCACCTTTCTTGCTTCAACAAATCTTTCCTGTATATAGTGTTGTGATTTGTTTGACTCAAAGCGATTCAAATCGGATCCTGTAAATATGAAAAATTAGAGGTGACATCACCTACAATACATAAAGCGCACCAAGTCTGTTTAACTTTGACAGTAATCTCACGACATACAGTACAACCTCGTTTGACATGTGAGCGTCAAAATCAGGATCTAAAGCTAAATAATGTGTTGTTTATTTCAACATTTTATGTTTAACTTCAGACATGTTATTACCTGAATAGGCATTTTCAAGGATTACTTTGATTTATATATATATAATATACATCTGACGTTCACGCATAACATGCATGCTACAAGCAATGATCTTTCGTTTTGTTTGGCGATATTGGTTACTTGGTTTAAGTATTCTATACTTTGAAGCAATGAAGACAGTTTAAATCAGAAAATCCCCGTGCATAAAGCTGTACTCATTTAAAATCATTCACCCTGACAAGACTTTGCTTTTCTTCCTCGATTCAATATGCCTTGACTGACTGAATCAGGGAGAAATTTAACTGTTGGAAAGTTACGGAGTGGAGGTTGTCTCGACGGTACATTGGAATGCCTCTGATGGTCGTCTTCAGACATTTAAAAACGTATTGTTCGAATATTAGAGGGCCGATTACCTTGAAACTCGTACAGCTTTTAAGTAATTGATTATCTTTGTCTACGAATAACAGGCTTTTGAGAAGCGAGAGGTAAACATGTGAAAAGAGTATATCTGTCTACTAAGAGCAACTAATGTATGTGTCTAGAATTCTACTGCCATGTCAATTTTGTAGATTTTTGGATGCCTTTTCAAGTTATTAATAAATCTCTTGACGCTGTTTACATCAATGCAAACGATGCTCCTGCAGTTGATTTAAAACCATTTATAGTTATTTTTTCAAATACGTCAGTTCCAGTGAAAGACAAACACAAAAACAAAAACAACAAAACAACAGCAAAAAAAAAAAAAAAAAACTTTTATGCCTCTATCCCACCATTTTTTTCCCGATGCATTAAATGACAAAAACCAGCGACAGAGGGTTTCCAAAAACAAATACGTTTCTAGTTTTCTCAGCAGCATCGGAGAACCAACCTATCGCTGGTCCAAGCTGTGGTCATGTAAAGTAACTGCAAGGACGAGCATAGTTTACGTTTACCATATTAAAAGACTCTCCACTTTACTCTCCACTTTACTCTTCACTGTTCTGCTGATGGTGAGCTCCAAAATGCGTGATATTTCACTTTTGAAATTCCAACTACAAAAGTGAAGTGGCGTTCCTGACTTGACTAATATCAGCAGTGTTCTTGACTATGTCTGTGAGGTTGAAGATTGAAGTCAGATGTTTTCTGGTTGACACATCGTTTTGCTTACAGGATCTTCTTTTACGTGTTATTATCAAATTGTTTTTTTTGTTTTTTTTCTTTTTTTACTCCCATCAAATCCACCGTTGGTAGTGTGTTTTTCATCTGTAAGCCTAATCTTAGTGCCTTATCTCATCCCCAAGTAACTCAAACGAAATTTTCAGGTAAGGTTTGTATTTCAGATTTAAATGTTAGAGTTCTGACAACAATAGTCCTTTCCATCACAATAGGCGCAGCTTCCCATAACACTTCTATAACGATGAAAAAAAAAAACAATTGTTTACATTGATTTTGATTTTGTAAGGAAACGTGCTAAAAATATTAATGTGAATTCTTTTACTAGGGGCACAAGAGAATGAGAATACAAACTAAATATGGTTACGATCATGTAGGTTTTAAACATCACAATATCACGGAAAACTCCTGTAGATGTTTTTTTTTTTTCTGCAACTGTCTTTAAAGGTGGGGAGGAGGAGGGGCACATGAAAACTTTAGGTTTTTTATTACTGTGTGGATATGTATGTGGCATGTTTGTCTGATTCAGAATATATCCCTGTAAACCTGTTAGCATGTCTGGTTGTCTTGGATACGGCTGCCACTTTAGAATTTGCCTTGTTTCAAAATACATCTCCTGTCTTACTAAAATACCAAATCGTTCCAAAGTTTGACTGTTATTTCTAACATCTAATACCTAACTAATCAAGCGAGCAAATTTGAGTTTTTTTTATTTTTTTTATTATTATTATTATTTTTATTTATTTTATTATTATTATTTTTTTTTTTTTTTTGCCTTTTATTTTTTTTTAACTTTTTTTTTTTTAATGTCATATGTTGAAAGTGCACAAAATCGGCATTTTTTCAGTTGCAGTTTGCTCATAAAAAGATATAAAAGAAAACCCCTGTCATTTCTTTTTTTTAATTCCAAAGATAATAGGTATGGAATATGAAGAAAATATGTTGGTAATCTTTGGAGGAGATAGAAAAGTAAGGCACAAAAAGAAAAATCGAGAAAATCGCAGAAAACGAAATCTGTGGATCATTACCGCACTGACAAATTTTCAATATGCAGGAAGTTTTACAATTTGACAGAGAGAACATCGAAATAATTTTAGGCTAAAAAGTATGAGGTCCCTCTCTCTAATGCCTATTGGAGGATTGTTCCTGGGTTTCAGATAAGGACTTGGCACCTATATTTGCTGTATGATAAACTGATTTATTATATACTCTTGAAAAGATAGTTTTTTGCTTTCATTTTATTGATTCTGAATAATTCAGTTCCCCTATTAAAGTCCAGTAATTTGTTTATAGCAGTGGAAATTCTTAGGTAAATTCAGCATTTACTGTTATCAATAGCAGTATAATAAAAGAGTTGGCGATACCATTTTTCTTAGTTTGATAGATAAATTTCCTGAATTTTGACTACTCGCCATATATGAAAATTTGTCATAAAATATTTCTTTTCGTTATAGAATGTACTGGACCTGTAATCTGGTACAAAACGTATGTCTCTAATGGAAAATCCATCTGCCGACCTCCTCCCTCCCCCCCCCCACCCCCGACCATTTCCACCTTCCTTTTCTCTTTTAAAGGGCTTGAAAAGCCAGAGACGTCATTTTTAATACAAAACAGCCTACCCACGGTTGTTGAGACGTTTAGGGCATTCACAACTCTCCTATTCAACTGGCCATTTGTAAAGCTTTCACCCTGGTCGGCTACTCAATAAGAATGACATTAATAACCGAAACAGCAACCCTCGATCGCTGCAGTAGGGAAGAGCTTGAAAATTCCATGACGAAGAGGCGGGAGGGGGAGAGGGGCGGGCCCTTAAATAACATTATAGTTGTATCTTAAAATCCTGCCTTTCATAAATATTCAAGTGAAATTATCTATATTATTGTGAAAAAGAAAATGAATATCGTCGCTGTCGGGCTCTAACTATGTAACTGCAAAATTAGGTTCAATCATTTTTTTTTTTTTTTTGTGGTTTATTTTTGTTGTTGTTTTTTCGCTCACATTGTAGTACACCTTGACTATGGGGTGTTCATTATGTTTACAGGTTTTGGTAAAAAATGAGAATTCGTTGTGAAAGAAAAGCGAAATAGTTCACTACAATACAATTTCATAAACTTTTTAAATTGCTTTTGCTAACTAGCAGCTGACAATAATGTGAGTTTGTAGATTATCTTGAACGAGTTCCATTGAGTTCCACTGATATTTAACGGAGAGGATGAATTTCAAAATTAGCCATTTTAGAGAAACAAAAATCGCAAATGAAGGTATTGCCATAGCAAACGATCTAAAATGTTTTTTGGTTTTTTTTTTAATTCTTTTTCTTTAATTTGAACAGGGCACATTCGCTGAAAGGAATAAAATAGTTCATCTTCGATAGGATACCTCGGGAACAATCCCTCGCCCGTTCTTAAGATAATATAATAAAATAAGGTTAACTCTCAAAATCCTATAAAATATTTTTTTTTTCACGCACAGTTATGCATCGTATATATTAAAACAGCGATAATGTGGTTAAGACTATGAGAAAACAAAGACAGTTAGTGTATAATCTGGAAACGGGCAGATCGATAGATAGCTAGACAGATAGATGAACAGAGAGACAAACAGAAAGACAGACAAAAGACAGACGTAGGTGGAAACATCGACAAACACACAGACAGACAGACAAACAGGTACAGATAGATAGATAGATAGATAGATAGATAGATAGATAGATAGATAGATAGATAGATAGATAGATAGATAGA
>JBCAUA010501429.1:0-17044 GCA_038406235.1 Peronia verruculata | reverse complement strand
ATCTATCTATCTATCTATCTATCTATCTATCTATCTATCTATCTATCTGTCTGTCTGTCTGTCTGTCTGTCTACCTATCGGATGAAAGACGTACAAGAAAGCAGAAAAAAAAGGAGAAAGTGGGGATTAGGTGCTAAAGAAAGCAAAGGTGAGAAAGGAAGAAAGGTGGAAATCAACGAGTCTGGGAAGGGGTGGCTGTGAATATAATGACAGATAGCATACATACTACATACAGTCATATACAAAAACGTAAATAAACTGCATACTTGGCGTATCTTGACCAACAACGTAATACATTAATCTGTGGCCAGTCACTGCTTCCTGATCCCATTCCACAGTATTCCTAAACAGCCCCTCACTCAGGCGAATCGATAACAAATCTATCTATCCATCCATCCATCCAATCCATCCATCCATCCAACCATAATCCATCCATATTTCCATCCTTCCCTCCCTTCCTTCCTCCATCCATCCATCCATCCATCAATCCATCCTTCTCTCCATCCATCCCTCCTTCCATCTAACCATCTTTCTATTCATCCATCAATCCATTAATCCACAAATCCGCCCTTCCCTCCCTCCCATCTTCCATCTATCCATCTGTCTATTTCATCGTTAAATCCATTAATTCATCCATCCATCTTCTCATCCACTCACCCACCCATCCATCCGTACTGGGTGTATCTTCCTTTTATTTATTTTTTTTTTTTTCCCGAAATGCCCCGACACCTCGTGAATACGCTGAAGAGACGATTCGATTCAACTTCAAAGAATGAGTCGATCACGTGCAAATATCCCATTCCCAGGCGTGGGTCCCGTTAATTACTGGGCCGTGTTCATTACATAATGACTAATCAAAGTGCCTGATGTTCATTATGCAATAGCTTGGCACTGTGTTTTCTCAAGCGAGGCGTCCCAGGGAGGTCGTAGAGTGACACTGCGCAGCTATGATGAAATGCAATGCAATGCCACAGTTAAAAGTGATGAAGAAGGAAGGCCCATACATACATTGGACAGAGCCAAGCCGGGACAAACAAAAAAAGTGGAAATAAAAGTCAAAGGCAAATGTGTGAGAGTTCTCTTTGATGTGATGTCAAATATTTAAGAGTGGAAAGGGCAGTTAAAAAGTTCAGTTCAGGACTGCAGGATGTTGTTACTGGGTACATATAGTGCATGAGAGAGAGAGAGAGAGAGAGAGAGAGAGAGAGAGAGGGGGAGGGAGGGAGGGAGGGATAAAATCATGAATGCATAAGTTTAAAATTGTAAGACTGGTCTATACATGTAGGGCTCTGTCAATGACCAATGAAAAAGTGACGTTTGCTGGAGTTCATCCATCGATATGGATTGTTTATTGATGTTGTCACAGAGTTGTGCACCCAATCAAAATGCTATATTTGCTTTGAAGTATCAAACATAAAACAGACTTTGATTATTATTGCATGTATCGAGAAAAAAAAAAACAACAAAAAAACACTACTTCTTTGTGCTTTTTGCATGAAATGTACATCATGAAAAATTCGTAGTTTTAAGAAAAAAATTTTTTTTTCTAATTCTTGGTCAAAATTTCCTGTGATTAATTTTTTAAATAAAAGGAAGAAACTTGTTTTTCTTCTTTCTCTATCATGCTTAACTATCCCCCCCCTCCCCCCGTCTAGCAGAGACTGGTAATTAAATCTGGACTGGTGGAGAAACACTCACTGACATAACTGTACCCGGGCTGGACACTGAGTTAAGAGATTTGTTCAAGAGCCAGCAACCAACAGTCACAACATGAGATTCTGTGTGACTGTCACAGAATGTTAGCTCTGGTTCAATGCTGTGTCCCAAGATGTTTTCCCAGTCTCATAGCACACACATGAGCCAGGTAGCAAGGCCTGGGACCTGACCATCAGTCACATCATGAGGGCAGCAAGACATGGGACCTAATTATCAGTCGTACCACAATGGCAGCAAGACATGGGATCTAATTATCAGTCATACCACAATGGCAGCAAGACATGGGACCTAATTATCAGTCGTACCACAATGGCAGCAAGACATGGGACCTAATTATCAGTCATACCACAATTGTAGCAAGATGGGACCATATCATCAGCCATATCATGTTTGCAAGACACGAAACCTAATCATCAAAATCACCAGTTATACCACAATGGTAGCAAGACAGGAGACTTAATCATCAAGTCATGCAGTGGTCTCCACCTAAGAACCCGGTCGTCGGGAGACCAAAAAAGCGGGCACTTAGCCGGACAGGTTCTTAGGCAAACTGAAAAGTTTATGCAACCCAACTAACTACAGATTGTCTTCACTACTATGATTACCATTAGTTAAAGACTTATATATGTGAAAAAGTACACCCTCTAAAAAGATGTAGCAATTCCTGATCTTTTTAGCATATAGTTACATCAATACTGCCCAGCGCTTAAACGCTAGATGAGTTTTCACATAATGGTATCCATGTTTAAAACATGATATTGCTAAACCACCCCATGGATAATCGAACGAGTGACTCAAGTGTTTACAGACCAACCGAAGTAGCAAAACAGCTGATCAGTCAGGAGGCTAAACTTACACCTCCTTATCCACAAAGCCGATCACAAGTGTTGCCTCATGTGTTTTCAAACAAAGAAATGGTTACGGGTTAGTCCACAATGTGGCCTGATTATGCAGCCATACATCAACTATCACTTCCACTCCTATGTCTCCCTATTCCCTCCACCACTGTCCCCATTTTACTGCACATCTAGCACTGTGCGGTTCTCTCAAGTGGACATTCTGATGTGAAATTACACCGTAAGTACTCGGGTATCTTGGTCTGACACTGGAATCTTAGACAGATTTTTTACTTTTAAAATTTAAGGGGAACGGGAATCTCAGTTTGTGGTGCAAAAAGGATGTGACTTCTATAAGGGGCCCCTCAACAGAATGATGCAAATACCAGTGTCAAGCATCAATAAAAGATGATACTCATTTGATGGCAGTCAGAGAAAAACTGGGGGAACAGAGGAACATTATGGAATGTGTGAAGAAGATACAAAAAAAAAAGGGCCTTGAAAATACCAACACATCTGGAGATGAGGTAAACTGAGACCTGATTTTGGATTAATCAACAAATGGAAAAAGGGGAGACAGATGAAAACTTCCTAAGCATTCCTCTCATATATCAAAATGACAACTGCTTGATTACTCAATGAGTTGAATGACACAGGTTCTTCCTCCAGAGAATGAACTTGGATACTCCTCAGTTATGAAACATTTAACAAGAATTGTTGGCATGACAGTAATGTGTACCATGCTCACACATCAGGATCATGGCCAAAGTTGTACAAATCACGTCTAAATTTGTTGTTCCCCATAGTATATACTAACACAGCTATAAGGGGTAGCTGGCAAGCAAGTTGTATGGGGTTTTCCCTAGATCCCCTTTGGGTCCATGTAAGAAACTGATATCTAAGTTCTACTGGAGATGTTACTTGAAGTGGATGAAACCAGGCACAAATAAAACACACTCTTAATTAGCAACAAATAACTACTATCATTTTGCACAGTGGATTTCACAGTGGGTTGTTGAAAAGCAGACTTAGACATGGAGTTACATAACTATGGTGTCATTTGTTTTATGAGCTCTGATGGAATTTTGAGGGTTAAGTTGAAATTGAATGCCAAAGTAAATAACAGAGAATGCAAGTCAGCAGTTTGTAATTGTTTGATAGCACTAGATACCTTAGTCTCATGAGTTCCAATTGTTCTGGATCTTCTACCAACAGCTCCACACCCAGTTTCATTTTGCTCTTCTGCAGGCTGAAGTCAAGGCAAGCAATTTTTGCATTGGGCATGATCTTTGGCATTGCTGGGGAATGAAAGCAATGAATATATATGACTCAAGAATACACTGAACTGAGCCACTAAAATATCTCTTCAAAAATAATTTCTTCTTTCATACTAAGGACTTCTAGCTGATGCTGTTTTAATGTGACAAATTTAGTATACATTTTGACATCATCACTGTAAAAATTTGTCTTTTTTCACCTGACCTACAAGTATCATTCCCCCCCCCCCCCCCCCTTCTCTTTGATACATCTAAAAAACTTTCTATGGCCCCAGCCAGGATCTGCATTCAATGTACTTTATATTTTGAATACAGTAAAATACAATTACCATCTTTATTTTGCTAAAATGTTCATAGAGAATGGCAAATTTTACAGTCCATCTCTGTTAAAAAAAAAAAAAAAAAATTCAAAGAGAGAAGTCACTCAAGACTAGTCCACATAGTTTTCCAAAATCTGAAAAGATAAGTTTTCAACTGAGCAGCATCTACTTTTAGCTCTTGCCAGCAGAAAATGAAAAATTAAGTTACAAGTAATATTCTATCATAAGTAATATTGTTAGTAATATCATACCACCGCTACTCTACAACAATGAAACAGGTCATTTCCAGCACTTTTCAGATATCCAAAAAAAAAAATAAAAATAATAATAATAAAAAGAAAACTGTTTATAGCACAAGTCATTTATGATTCAACTGACTTCATACATAATTCTGTTTATGTATTTCTTTTTTTTTTTTAAATGACATTATCTAACAGAGTTCACCAATATCCCGGGAAATCCCGTTGACCCATAAACTTAGCTTTGCCTTGGCCATTAGTTTGTCCACTTCCTGGCTTGAACCTGTTACGCTGGGCAGGAAATTTATGACCAAAACTCCTTGCTAGGAGTCACAGACTTACAGCCTAGGGAACCTAGATGCTCTCTTCATAATAAGAGCAGTGAGTAGTGTTAATGATTTAATAACATAGGATGCATGATATACTTTTGCACTGGGTTTTGCCAAAAATCTTGTGGTCTACTATTCTCATGTCCAGCAAAGCCACAAAACAGTTGTATTAAGCTCCAACTGAGCCATTAACATAGAACATTGACAATATATTACCTTGTGATGCCACAGTACAGTTGAGAGCATAGCCCTGTACCAGCATGCTCTCCCTTGAACTTCTGCCGTGGGCCTTGAGGACATTGACAGCCTTGATGGGATAACGATAGCCTCCCTTGCCATCCGCAGTCTTGATCGCATTGGCAGCATCCACCACCATGTTTGCAAAGAAGTCAGCATCACTATTGATCAGGTTAAGGCCAACACATACACAAATGAAAAGCCACCATTAAGTGCCAAAATAAATAAAATGGCATCTATTGCTAAAGAAATCTCTTCTGTTTTTCTGAATTTCAATTTGGCAAGGGTGGCTTTTACAATATGAATTCTAAAACTTTGTAACACACATAGCCTCTAAATTCACTAATAAATGAGCTAATCTTGTAGAATTAGGTATTTTTTTCAAAATCACATGACCCAGGTAACATCGCTCACATGTGGCTTTGTTTACATGATGTGACAAGTCTCAGAGCTCACCATTCGTCCAGATTTGTCTGTCATGCGCAGAGAAAGTAAACAAAGCTACATGTGAGCGATGTTCACTAGGTCATGTGATTTTGAAAAAAATACCTAATTACTCAGAAAACCAATCAATATATTTGTCAACAAAGTGACAATGAATAACAGTGTCCTAAGATTACATAATTTCTTAGTGGCTGACAAGAATTCTAGATTCACTGATAGTGAAGAAGTTCTTATAGACAATGCTAGACAAAAAGGATACGGCCCAATAATTTTACTGGACATACTGGTCTTGGCTGCACTGACAATGGAATCCCTGCCTAAATCATCCACTGAGATGGTCAAGTGATCTTGGATATATTTCACAGCTTCCCTGAGAACCAGAAATGAAAATGGCTTTAGATTGCAAAAATAACAATTTTTAGAAGCACATCTCCTTTTCTTTTCTCCTCACTCTACTCATTTTATGCAATACTCTAGAAAAATCCATTAGATAATGAAGATCTTAGTTTTCCATATACTCATAGTATTTGTAAGATGTGAGACCTGATAGAGATATTTCCCACTGTCATATGAAGTTTTGATGAGCTGAAAAGCACTGAATGCCAATGTTGAGAAAAAAGAGATTCACTGTATTTGCATTTGACAACTTTTCAGCTTTGGACTTGTTTCTCCACAGAAATATTTCAATTTTGCATTCAAATGATGTATTTTGTCCCCTAAACAATTTCCACAAGCATAAACAAAGACAAAATGATATATGTTACAAACAAAAAATGACCAATACTTACTTGCAAGCTAACCTATAACCACTGATAATGGACGTGGGGTGGATCTTACACTTGACCAATTCATCAGCGTTCTTAAGTAGTTCAGCAGCAATGATTACCTACAACAGAAGGAAAAAAGAGTTCTGAATGCAAATGACAAGAAGACTCATTCTCCATAAAACACATCACCTCCAAAGAGAAAGCTACTGGTCACAGACTGGTAACAAGTCAGTCAAATCTTGAGGTAATTTTATTATTACACTTCACGGGCAATTTTTTCATCTATAATCTAATATCAGGAAATAGCTTTGATATTTAGCAGCTTCACAGCCACCAAATGAATGCAGGAAAAATAAATACCCGTGAAAGGTAAAGCCTGTAAAATGTTAAAGCTAAAAAAAATCTCACGATTTATTGTTACAATTTCTGCATATAATTTATTATAAACTTTGTGAGGTCTGGTTAAAGATAATTAATAAACTTTCAAATTAACCACAATATGTATCTGATACCCTGAGCCTTAAAAGAAAAGAGAATGTTCACACAACCAGCAAACATACATACCACACTGGTAGTTCCATCACCAACTTCCTGGTCCTGAAGATCAGCGAGTTCCACCAAGACTTTGGCAGCTGGATGCTCCACCTCCAATAGCTTCAAAATAGTGGCCCCATCATTGGTAATTGTCACATCCTGGATAAAAGACAAAGAACTGAGTATCTTGGTCACCTGAACTTTGAAGAAAAAGTTTCCCATTCATTTCTCCCAAGTTGGAAAATGTATAATTGAAGACAACATGTTGTTGAAGATGCAGCTGAGCTGTTATCTATTTACAAAGAAACTCATCAAAGATGAAACAAAATATGACCAGTATATGTACAGTTAAAAGGTATTTTACAATGTCATGTAAAAAATACTAACTTAAAAATAAACTATCTCTCCACTGTAGGCTAAAACTTTCGAAATAAAAGATATAAAATATTTAGATGATCTAAAATCATAAAGCTTTTTAGATCATACCAACAACAAAAGTATTGTCTCAAGATAGCTACATCACTTTACACTGACATCCTTGCTTTATCAGAAATTAAAACACAGGAACCTAACTAAGAAGATCCACCACAGCTTAATTTAAAAAAAACAACAACAAATGATGTATTTCAAGGTCAGTCACATGACCGAGGGTTTGTCCTTCACATCCTGATTTGTGTACATGTTCTGTATATGGCTGGCAGGTCTTAACAAAGTGTAATGGATACACAAACACATGTCCTCAGTGACTTACCCCAATGTCATCTACCAGCATTTTGTCCAGACCCACAGGACCCAAGCTGCTTTTCACAATATTAGCTATTGACATGGCAGCCAGGACTGAAAAAAAAAAAAAAAGCCCATAACAAAATGTACTTTATTTCAACTAGTGTTCCTCAAAATTACCAAAAACAACGATTAGTTCAGGTGACTCGATTTGCATGAATTCAGTGTGAGCAAGAATTAGGACTTATTACAGTGATTCATGAGGACAAAGTGAGGGGAAGTTAGGCACTAGATTGTATACTGTTAGAATCTACTTCCATTTTTGGTGATCCCGGGTCATTTTTTTTTTTTTTACAACAAGGATCCACTACCTGAAATCAAATAACTATTCTAGCCTCTCCTGAAGTCTCAAGTTGAAGATTACTGAATTCTGAATGAAATGAACCCCAAAACGTTCACTCATTCAGTCACAGAGTGACCTCGGATTATCTCTAAAATGAAATGGATCCAGTGGTAGATGAGGCATGTATGAGAACTGTACTACTGACTCTCTATAATTGCTGTCAATGGGAGATCTTTTCCCAGATTATCTGCCCCTTCCAAAAGAAGGACTCATGTAATGGAGGATCATTCTGACCAGGCTTATTACTTCCCTTTGCCAGACAAACGCTTGTTTTCGCAAGCAGTGTAAAGAGGAAAAAAAATCCCTTTACTTCTTGTCATTTGAAAGACTGGTCTCAAAAAAAAAAAAAAAAAGGATAAAATTATAACAATAAGAAGAAAACAATCTCTTAACATTATAATTTTTCTGGAATTTTTCATGGCGTATGTTTCATGCAGAGGGCGCAAAACTGATTTTTTCCCCCCCTCTTTGTACTACTTGTTCAATCTCTCTTTTGTCTGGTATAGGGAAGTAATACGACTGAACACAACGATCTCCTATTAAAGGAAGATCTGTATCCATGTGTAAAAAATCTTTTGTATCCATTTCAGTTACATAACCTGCCAGAAGCTTGCCCTGAAATCAATGTTTCCCAAAATCACATCTCTGCATGTGAGCCAGAATGTACTCGACTTAAATTAGCAACTGGAATCATGCCCCTGGATAGCTGGAAGGGAGGAACTGATATATGCCATTTTCCACTTTCAGGATGGGACTTCTGCAGTGAAAAAATGTTGAGATCACACTATGGAGTGGAATGAGTGTCGAATCTTTATACCCTAGACCAGGGGTGTCCAAACCACAGCCTGCGGTCCAGTTTTTATTAGCCCGCAGCAAATTCTGAAATGGAACACACTTAAACCAAAATTTTAGGGACCAGGCATGTTATTTGGTTTAAACATACATGTATTTCAGTTTATCCAAACGTATGTTGGAAGTTGTAAGAAGAGACTAACAAACTCTGTAAGGTCAAGTTTCACTGATAAAACAATGACTTACTTCCTTTTATTAGTTTAGGTTTGATATGTGTATTTCAATATGTTTGTATTTGGCCATCACTAAAAAAAACTTTGGACACCTCTGCCCTAGACCTACAGTTATAGACAAAAAAAAAAAAAAAAGACAGTCTAAATCTAGATTTGAGCTACCCATGTCCGACTACTTAAGAAGGTTTTACAAAATAGCCGCTCTCACTGGGCTACTAGCACCACCATTGTTGTTTCCAATTGTGGAAAGAATGCAAAAACATCTTTACTAAGAATAGCATATGACTGAATGTCGCAAAACTTGTCCTAAAAAGGTCAAATTTCATGCAAGTTGATGAAACCAAATTGTCACTGTCCGACCACGACCTTGCTGATGTCCGAGCAATGGTTCTCATTCTGAGCCAATCAGTTCTTCCTTATGAACATTTTTTGTGAGTTATTCCGTTTTTTTTTTGTTGTTGTTTTTTTGCTGCTGATTGTGATAAGTGACAATATGGATGACCAGACAACACTTTCACTAGATCTATGTCAGTTTCGCAAAATAGAATGCCAGCCAACAATACGATCCGTATGTTACAGTAACTGGAGGTTGGAACTAACAATCTTTCAAAAATGGTGGATTTTCTCCCCTATCGAACAAGATCACTCTGTCACTCAATGATCAGAACCACTGTGGTGACTGACCTCGCGCACGCATCGACAAAAATGGACACTAAGAAGTCATGTAGGCCTATTGACGTTTTTTCGTTTGTTCCCACCCCCACTTTAATATAGGCCTAATTATTCAAATACCAAAATTATAGAACAACCCTGCTGGCTCAACCTGCTGGGACCCTTGACCAGCGCAAGTCAACCCTAATGCTAACATGTAGGTCAGACAAGAGGGTGCCAGTCCTCCCTAACGCTTACATGCATGAGACCCTCGACCAGCGCAAGTCCACCCTAATGCTAACATATAGACTTCTAGGCCAAATAAGTAGGCCTAGGAGGGGTGGGAACAAATGAAAAAGCGCCGCCCTATTTGCCATAAGAGCAAATAAAAAGAGAAGTGATTGGACTGGGGGCAGTGGTTGGACGCCCGCAGGTCGACTCTAGATCAAGATCTAGATTTAGAATCTAGATCTAGATCTAGATAAAAAGTCTTATGAAAGAAAAAAAAAGGGAATGTAGAGCCTGTGAGACTGAGAAAGCCCTCTCCTGAGTGATTAATGGTTTAGACTAATTAAAGTTTAGTTAGTCTAGTTCTTTATTTATACATGCCACATGCACATATGATAATCTGTTCTGCCATATGGGAAAGACATAATCTCAATGCAGAGAGGTAGATCTAGATCTAGATCTAGATGTATAGATTTATTTTATCACCGTGTTGTTTCTGGCTTCCGTTCTGGAATCTTCCATCTCGCTAGCTCATTATATTTTCATTATAGAATTGTGGTTCTTAGCAACGTACTATTAAAGACTTTACAACCATTCGCAATCTGGTTTGTCAAACAAAAACGACGCATTACATCAATTTATGGCTAAAACCTTGTCAAAGCTTACCATTTTGCGTCCTAACGGACTGTCCTGTTGTTCTGTTTCCCCCAACAGTAAGTGCCGTGGTTGTGTTCGCCATGTTGTATCACGCTTTCTCTGTCCGACACACCGGGGTGGTGAAACGACTACGAACGCCTTAAATAGTGAGTATCGAACTACAATACAGTTACATCGTATACTGTTTTTCTGTTGTTGCAATGCATCTTTGTTTTCGTTGTTCGCTGGCATATATCTCAAATGAAGCCGAATAACTAATCATCAATATATTCACATCGGAATGGCGTGGTAATGCAAGCTATGGGACTCTTTAATTTTTACTCTCATAATGATGACTGGTACTCGAGTTTCTCCATTGCAAATGTCGATACTTATTAGCCTTCGCCCGGTAAGCCCACAGCATTGGCGGAAGTGACATCAGGAATTCCGAGTGAACGGAGATTCATTATAAAAGTCGTTCGTGGTAATTTGTATGACCAATAATAATTATTATCATCATTTCTTCATTGCAATTATTACACTAATTTAAAGCGGAAGAACAAATTTGGATGTCAAAATTACAGCGAGACTGTAATTAAAAAAAAAAAAAGAGAGAGAAGAAGAAAAAAATTACTTAATTTTATTTTATTACTACTCCTACAGAAGCTGGTACATGTATTGCCATTATTTCTAATGTTTTTATGTTGCTACAACCGCTATTTCTATATTTTTGTTATAAAAATCATAATTTTTGCAATAAGCCGTTATGACAAGACAAGTATGGAGCCAGACCTCTTGCTTTTCAAGTCCCGACAGGATTCTGATAATGGGAATTAAGTCTTGCCCGTAATTAAAAATCAGAATATCTTATGAGTTATTTCCCATGAACAATGTTCTACTTTCCACAAAACGTCAGTGCATTCAATCAACATGTCAACACTTAATCGATCAAGTGTTTCTAGATCTAAATCTAGTTGTTGTTGTTGTTTTCCATCAGCGAAAATTGCTCGGGAAGTGAGAACATTAGCCTACTGGTGACAGGTGCATTTGTTTGTGTAACTATTTTCGGTCTAGACGGGTTTTTAAATAATGTTCTACTGACATTACCAGTGAGTGACAAGCGAAAACAGTATTGTTGAAATAATTAAATTCTTTCATCGATAAACCTAATTTCTTCTTATTTAGTTGGAATGACAGAGAGGAAACACTGTCTGGATATATTCATCTCTACGTGATTCACTAAAAAAGTAAAATGTTGTGGTTGGATTGCTCCTTGATTCTACTTTATTATTTACTGCTCTTATTTCATTAGGATCTCCGCTTTCAGAACACATCTCTGTTCATCATAGTTCAACAAATCTAAAGTTCTGTGTACAACTGTTCGTTGTTTTATCCAGTTGGGAGTACAGTTACATTGAGTCGTTCATTTCTATCTCCACGCCCTCCCCCCCGAACAAATAGTGTTGTTCATTGTTGTTTTCTTTGTTATGTATTGGCTACGAATTCTTCTGTTTCACTCTGACCACTCATTCTAACCACGTTACTGCTAAAAATTTCAATGAAACATGTTGGGGGACTGATAAACAACATATAAAACATATTGTGGGTATTAAGTGCATTTCTTTCCGGAAATGATTTGTTCAGTTTGACCTTGCAAGGAGAAAGGGATATTAGGATAGAATCTACGTAGGTGTAGGTAAGAGAAGGAAAAGTCAGCTGACAGACAACTTCCAAGCCTGACTGCGGTGCCTACTATGCGCAGCAGACGTTCTCGGCTCGGCCACCAGACGTCAAAATGACGGGCTGTGCTGAACTTGGCCAAAACTAACGCATGCGTGTAGCATGTTTACAAGTAGTCGCCGACCACGTGACCTGTAAAATGGCGATGTTGGGAAATTTGCGTCACTGAGTGCTAAGCTTAGCCAGTGATGTTTTTATCGGGCACAACACCTTTTGCCGAGGCTCCTGATATGACGGCATCTTGACATTTGAGGGGAAACTATTGATTCTCGATGTCAGTTTTAAAGGATTTTCCGTTCTATTTCTGTGCTTTTCGATACTTGACGTGTGTTTGAACTGGTATGTGTGCGTCTGTTTGTGTGCTCTCTCGGATAATGACGAGATAGAAAAGGAGGGCAAAACGCGCACACAGCACATCCAGCCACTCAGCTGTCTGCTGTGCGACAAGGGGAGGTGTGCATTTTTGTTATAATGCCGGGTCAATGCTCTGGATGCGACGACTCTGTGAAATGAAATAATTCAGTCTCCTTAAGTGTGCAGTCTTCTTGCAATCAGCAGGTCTATCTAGACCTGATTTCACAGCTAGATCTAGATTTAGACTAGATCTAGATCTAGATGTGCACACGGAGGAAGGTGTGCTCAGCTGATAAAGGCAACACATCGATCCACGACTGGACTGTTTTTCAGCCCTAGATTATTTGTTGTTTTGCTTTCGGACAGTCTGGATAGGCCTTGCATTTTTAAATTTTTTTTTTAGCTATGCTGTGTTCAATTTTCGATTGTTTTTCTCTCTTTAAATTTAAAGTAGCCTATGCCTACAAGTAGGTCTAGATCTCTAGATCTGATCTAGATCTAGATCTAGATTGATCTAGATCTAGATCTATATCTTCTATTGCAGTCTTCTAGATTTAGATCTAGATCTAGATCTAGACTAGATTTAATTTTAGCTATGGATTGTTTCAAAATCTAGATCTAGATCTAGTCTATAGGCCAATTATTAGGCTATTTATTGAAAGTGTGATAAACAAAAATGAATATTGATGGATGTGATTTAATGAGAAGAAAACTCGTGCAAAATTGATATATTACAGGTAACAGACCTATTGAATATAGTCTAGCTTCTAGTATAGATCTAGATCTAGTTCTGATAGACAATGTTTTTTTTTATAGACAATGCTTTGATCTACTTTCAGACTCATTGGTTGATTTAAATCTAGAGCTAAATTTCAGAGTGGTATCGTGTAAAAATGGAAAGAAACAAAAACAAGAAAGCAACAACAAGAATTAAATTCCATTCAGTCATAAATTGTTATCAGTGTATAGCAGTTTGTCTGTACAATGTTAAAAGAAAAATATTAGGATTGAAACAGCATGAAAATACTAATATTAAATAGATCTAGATCTAGTATTTTGAACTCCATGGTCAGGAATAGACCATCAGGATGACTTAGATCAACTTTTTATAAAATAGGTCTTATTTTCATTTGTTTTTTTTTTCTTTTCAAAATAAAATTGTCTTATGATCCCATCTCAAATGTCACATACCATAGCTAAAGGAATCCGGTTAAATCAGCTGGTAGTCGTTGATCGGTAAAGGATGAAGAAAGTCCATTTTCATTAGTAGATGCCAGTTAAACATAAAATCATCGTGCTGATGAATTTTTTCTTTCTTTTCAAAGAAAAAGGAAAGATAAATGAAATGTTGCCATTAATGACATTTGACTCTTCTATACGGATATTTAAGGCACTCTTCTACAAAACTGGTATCTCTGACGGAGTTTGTGATATTGTGTATTATTTTTAAGAGTAATGAAGAAATGAAAATAATGCACTGGTAGTCTTATCATTGTTATTGCTGGCATTGGTGTTTTGTGGTCTGGAAAAAAATTATAAAAAATTATTTTGACAGTGAAATGTAAGTTTTCATATTATTTTTCATAATTTAAAGCTTATCTCTTTCATTCTTGATTATGTGTTTTTTTTTTTTTTTAGTCTACGCTGGAAACTGGCACATTTTTCCTAATTCAAATATATAAGACTTAAAGGTATTAAATAAATTGTGTGGACAAATAGTAAAATTTGTCTGATTCAAACGTAGTGATATAAGTTTGTGAACTCAAGTTGCTATTTTCACTGATTGGAGAAATACATAGAGCTGTCAGCTCTTATACTGACAACTTTGAGAGCGTGTAAACAAGACAAACGACTTCCATCATGGATTTCGATCGGCAAAGCCTGGCAAGTGTGGGAAGTAGACACACTTTTGAGCGTCCAGGGTCCGACATAAAAAAGACTGGATATCTCAAAAAACTCAAGGTAAGGTGATTTTCTGTCATTTTCATGTGCCTGTTGTTTTTCCTGATGAGGTATTTTGAGGTCAGTTACAAGATTGCTCACCACAGATGGGTTTTTCATCATTGGTCAAGGGCTGCCTGCCATACACAGATCTACAAATCAGTTTGTGGGCGGAAATCTGTGGCTCATATGACCAGTCTCGAAATACCTCGTTCTGTCCCTTCTCTCCAGTTCACTTTCAATTTCTTATATTAAGTAATAAGTAGCAGTTGATAAATATCCATCGTTCGGAAAAGAAAGTTTTTGCACAAGAAACTTGAGCTTCCTAGAAGTTTAAATTGTTGTGGGTTCATGTAATATTTTAACCACTTTTTTCTTTGAGTTATGAATTGTGTCTAGGGTGAGGATTAGGCTTTCTGCACATTGACTACAAAAGTCATTGTGAAGAGAAGCTCTCTTTGACAATCTTGGCTGGCTTGTATTACATACATACTATAGGTCTTTCCTGGAAAAGAACAATTACATCATAATGCCTGAGTAAAGATTCCTGGTCTGTAGTACTAGTAGAGTACTGCACTGCAGTGCCTGAAGATTAAATTTAAAAAAAAAAAAAAAGTAATAAAATAAAAGGGAATCATGTGACCATATTTGCCTCCAACCTTGTTAAGTATCAATCACAGTTTTCTCTCAGACTAATTCCGTAGTTCAGAAGGTGCTCACATCAGAACTTCTCTCTTGATATTGTAGTGCAGCATATTAAGACCATTTGATTGATGTTGTAATTTGTCAGTTGGGTACTGAATTCTCTTACTGAACACTTGAGTATTGAAAATCCTTGGTTTTATCAGCAAAGCGATCATTTATCATATATATATATATATGAATCTTTGGTTTTATCTGCAAAGCGATCATTTATCATAACACTATCAGTGAATTGCCGTGGGTCGTAACCAAAATTACACCATAAAAATTTTTGATGTTGATGCATGATATCAGAATAGATCTATCTCCCTGACGGGGAAAAAACTGCAGTTAGGTCATGCTTATCAAACACAGTGAGATTGGTCACAAAAAGGCACTGCATGAACATGAATAGGGGAGGACAGCTAGTCTTGTTACTGCACCATCAATGCAGAATATATATATAGATCTATATATATACCTCTTCCTTTAACCATTGTATAAATGATGAGACCTATAACAGTCAGGTAAGTTTTAATAAAGAAAAGTATGAGTGTAAAATCATCTGTTGGGGATATTAAAAGTAAGAAATGCCTTGTCCCATTTCTTTTATCCAAGATTGGGATAGGAAAAATGACAAAGGGAGGAAACAAACAAGCCCCCCCTCCTCCGAGATTGAGTACTTAAAATTTGTGATGCAAGCATCCAAGTAGAGTTAAATGTCCATTAAGTTTGTGTGTGTATATGAATAGAATGACATAAAAATGAGCTCAGTTTAAGTTTTAAGGCTTATCTTTGGAGGGGAAAAGGGGGGGGGGGGGATTTAGGTAGGAGTATTGCTTTTACTTTAACATTTAAGCTGCCACGTCCGTTGTATCCCCGTAAACATTTCATAATTAGTATTTAAATGTATCAGCATCTTGTTTTCTTTGTGCATATAAACCCATGTGCTTTATGTCCAGCGAAAATGAGAGGCGCGGTTTTGATATTTTAGTTTCAAGCTTTTAGTTGCATAATTATATGTCTGATACAACTGCTGTCTGTTTGTCTGTCTGTTTCTCTATCCTTCCTCACCCTCTCTCTTCCTCTCACTTTCTCTCTCTCAGATCTGTGATGTTCTGATCAGTTCTGATCTCGTAATCGGGAGGTGTGTCAACAAATATGATTGAAATCAGTGAACTCTTTTTTTTTTTTACACCGGGGATGGAGAAAAAAGGGGCTATGGAGCCTGTACTGAGTACGGACTGTCACCTTTCACAGCACATGTACTGAGACAGACGGTGACCCATTGACCTTTAACCTCTGCCCGAGTTAGACACAGACATGTAGCACTAAAGCCTGAATGACGGTGGTGGATTCAATTTCAACAGCCTTTGATAGCTCTGTGCTCCACATACTAGATAGCAGTAAATTTTGACAATGACAAAGCGCGTTGTTTTCCATCACAGTGTGATTACTTGCCTTTCTATCCGAATAATAATGTGACTTTCCACGACATTACAAGTCAGACAGCCTTATTGTTACATGACTTTATTCTTGGGAGTCGCCGATCATGATTTGGCGTCTGCACCGTGATGAACAACTCACGTCTAGGGTTGCGGATTGGAATCGCGGATCTTGCTATGAGGGATGGGAAAGATGAAGATTGAGACCCGCTTTTTTTTTTCAGTGACAGAATTGTCCTCCTGGCTTCTTGGCCAGGGAAGACCGACATCTAGCCTTCTCGGATAAGGGCGACTATATTAATCTCGGAAGTCTCATGTGTATGTTACGCACGTTAAAGAATCTCTGCCAGTTAAAATAATAAAGAGTAGGTGGAGTGACACTGTCCAGGCAACATTTCCAAATTCCAGATTTCTACCCACAAAAAGTAAAAATCACTTAAAGCCAAGACAGTCCTACTTTTTGAGATCAAAAGGCGGGGGGGGGGGGGGGGGGGGTTGGTCTTTCCGGAGTTCGTTTC
>JBCAUA010501318.1:0-17044 GCA_038406235.1 Peronia verruculata | reverse complement strand
CATTATCTGATTTAAATTTCAAAAATCTGATTTAAATAAAAAAAATCCGATTTAAATCAATGCACTTAAAAAAATCTAATTTAAATCAAAAGAATTCCGATTTAAATAAAAAAAAATCCGATTTAAATAAAAAAAATCCGATTTAAATGATTTTTTTGAAAAAAATCAAAAAAAATCAACAACCCTGGTATAAATTGCCCTAGGAAAAAAGATCTGTAGCTAAATCGTGAGCAAATTATATGATTAGTCCATTTGGACTTCTGTGAACTCTATGGTTATACATTTTCTACATCTTTCAACCTCACGAGGGTTGTTGTCTCATCCACTATAAACTCTGAAAATTTTATTTTGTTTATTAAACATGAGCTGTGTTGTTTTGCTTGTATGAAAACAAGACACTGTACATTTTTTTTTTAAAATCTTCAATTACAAGTGTTTTTTTTTTTTCTTATTCCTCCCTGTCCTGTCACAAATGACATAGATTGCCTGTCCACATGTAACTATCCCATAGATAACCAAACAGAAAGAAACAGAATGCATAAGTTGGATTTATATTATGTGAAATGCTTCAGCTTTTATTTTGCATTTTGTCAATTTTGAATGTGCTTAGTTTCAGTGCATTATATGCAGTCACAAATTTTGAAAAAAAAAAATCATTGGTTTACTTCCATAGTGTTCTTCAATTCAGTTCTTTTGTGTTTTCCCAGGTTTTGATTACAAAACCTGCAATGTACTGCTGGCCATTGAGGAGCCGGAAGCTCATGAGTTCTCCAACCATTACTACCAGTGTGCGGAAAGTGTCAACCAGGAGAATGACCCAGCTGGAGACCAGGTTTGTAACACTCCTTGTCCTCGTATCATTCCTCACCTCACCTTCTGCTGATACTGTATAGTGCCTCTTGATATAAGGTCACTATCCTCCTCCAAGCCTCTCTATCTTCTACTGCTCTTGAAGAATCATCCGATCTCATTCCCCTCCCATTTTCCTCTGTTATCTTCCCATCTCTTCCCTTGTCTTCCTCGTCTTGTGGCTGCCTCTGATTGTGCCTTGTAAGATGGTTTTTCCAAGATCTGACAATCTGAGGATGTATGACGATACATCTCAGTTTTCATGAGAAGACTTTTGTGAGATCCTGTATTTTCCTGGATCAATATCACTGAAGCCATGATATATAAATGTTCAACATTAAACATTGTCTGCAAGAATATTTGATGCTCACTTCACTCTTAAATTGACAATTGTCTTACTAGCACTAGCAGACTTAAACATTTTTAAAAAGCATTTAACACAGCTGACAGTATTGCTCTGGTTTTAGTCAAAACTTCAGATTATGTCAGAAATTATTATAACCACAAAGCTGTTTTTATTTAATGACCTAACTATTTTAAACATGGAAATGGATGTTTTCAGCTTCCATACTGTAGAAGACGACTCCAAATTTGGCCAATATTGACTCATGGATATCTGTTGTTCAAATCATTGTATTGACTCCTAATTTTTCTCTCTATATAAAATGTTAACTCCTAATATTTTCACTGTTGCAGTCAGTTGTAAATATCAAAATCTGCACAGTTAAAGATATAAAGTCAAAGTGGTAGGGCCTTCCTAGAACAAATTTTAATTACTATATATAGTTTTGGAAAGTGTTTGAGATAGATCTGTTATATTACTGTCTAATGAAACAATATTTCATGATGATACATATTTAATAAATGAATGTTGTTTAAGTCTCATTAGCAGATGTTTATAAATATAGTTACCTTTGGAAGGAGAAGTACCTTGCAGCAGTATATTAATTATCTGAGTTGATGTGTTATTAAAGTTATATAATAAAACATGGTATCCATAATCACTTTAAACATAATGATATGTTTTGAGTTAATGGAGGCAAGAATGGTAAATACTCTCAGAAATGTTTGAACCTAGTAGTAATACAATTGTCAACTTTAGGGGAAATGAAGCTGTGATAAAATGTGAGTTTTTTATTGTCCCTTGATTACTTATCACATAGAACACTTTTTTTTAAAATTCATATTTTCCTTTTTTCTTACTCGCAGGTGGTTTAAATTTGTATCTCATTTGTATCTTGTGCCAATGTAAGTTTCAAATATGAATGTGTTTTCCTTCTCTGTGCCAGAAAAAAAGGAAAATAACAATTAAAACAAAGTTTCATAATGCCATTTGTAATCATGAGCCACATAACTCAACACTTTTTATCACTGCATTATATTATGCATTCTGAACATGCTAATAGTTTTCCTCATATGTAAAGGATGAAGTCGAATGCATAAATTTACATTTTATCATTTCTTGGGGATTTCTGAAGATGAAGTTCGTGATGGGCTGAGGCAGGAAAGGCGAAAGGGAATGAAATGTTATCCTGATCTTGTGATGCATAATAAGATAAATATATCACCTAGTTATCATCAGTAAGGACAGATGCAATTTTTTATTGTGAAAATCTTCCTCTTGGGGTAATGTCATTTTCCCCTTGGGCATCCTTCAGTCTCGGAAGACTATGGAGTTGCGCTCTGGGAATTTTTTCGGGTACAGCGTCTGGTGTCACGGGCCAGTCCTATGCGGGAGTGACAATCTTTGGTAGCAGAACTCAGAGGTGAAGTCTGATGCTGGTCTGTCTGCCTGGGCTGCAGCTTTTCTTACCATCCTCTTTCAAACCCTTTGTCTTGTGCTTCTTAACGCCTCTTCAAAACTGGAGAGACCTTTCTGCACAGTCTGCCACCAGGCTGAACGTTTGAGGGCTGTTGCTTCCCAGTTGTTTTGATCTATGTTCAGATCTTTTAGGTCCTTTTTGGCTACGCCTTTGAATTGCTGCTGTGGTCTGCCCGTGGGATGTTTCCCTGCGCAAGTTCTCCATATATAAGGTCATTAGGGATCCATCTGTCATCCATGCGCATGACATGGCCTAGCCAATGCAAGCGTCTCTCTTTTAGCAGTGTGTATATGCTGGAGCATTCAGCTCTTTCCAGGACAGTGTTGTTTGGGATCTTGTCCTGCCAGGTGATGTCCAGGATGCGTCGGAGGCAACGCATGTGAAAGGCATTGAGCTTCCATTCTTGTCGGACACACAGGTTCCAGGACTTACCACCATACAGGATGGTGCTCGCTATGCAGGCTTTGTAGATTTGGATCTTTATGTGTTCCATCCACTTTCTGTTGTTCCATGTTTTCTTTGTTAGTGTGGTCATAGTAGCTGCCTTACCGATCCATCTGCTGAGCTCTGCATTAAATGAAAGAGTGTCTGAGATGGTCGTGCCCAGGTACACAAAGTCGTGGACGACGTTCAGTTTGTGGTTGTTGATGTTGAGGAGTGGAGGAGAGTCAACATCCTGTCTCATGACCTCTGTTTTATTCAAGCCAATGGTAAGCCCGAAGTCTTGCAGGCATCGTTGAAGTGGGTCATGAGCTGCTGTAGATCCTCAGCTGAATGGGCAGTTACTACAGTGTCGTCTGCAAAAAAGATCAATATCAAGCTTATAATGTTTTGCATTAATTATGAGATGAGGAGAAAAAATGGGGCTTCCATTTTCCACCTTTATACTGTGGCCAAAGTTATGCCTTATTCAGATATATCTTTAGATGAAGTGCTCTTAACGTCTAAACCACATGAACTTTTATGAAGGAAAACTGGATCATATTGAATTAAGAGCTGTAGACGTGTGACATAGCTGCCAATTTACTTACGGGCTTATTAAAATTGAAGGTCCCATTTTATGGTCAGTTGAGAGCCTTGATGATAACAGCTTGATAAAACTCTTATGTGTAATGAAGGTACTTTGACAGGATGTGACATTGTTCTTTGAACTTTAATTCTTGGTTGGAAAGTCATTCAGGAGTCACTAATAATTTTTTCACTATTTTTTATAGGATATTTTTGGATTTATCAGCAGCAGCTGTTAGATTTCCTTTATTCTTTTTTTAATTAAAATTCTGTAATATCAGAAATTTTGATTATGTGCTAGAATATTTCACATGTTTGACCAGGGCAGCATTATTTCCCACTTTTGTAGTTTTCTTATCCAGTTTGATTATTTAAAACTGAATAGACAGAAAAGAAAAAAGACAGAAAGTAAGAACAGAAATTTATATGAGGCAAAAGAAAGAGTGACAAGTGATGAAAGATAACACATTGTTAAGACATTGCAATTGTGCATTGATAATGGCATTATGTCACTGTCCATTTCTTTGAGATGTTAGGGAAGTTTCTGTTTAAAGCCTAAATATCATCAGTGCTCTACAATAGTTGTATTACATGTAGTAGTTTTCATGGTATGTAAGTTTCTTAATGTGCTTTATCAGATTACACTACTATGATATATGTTATATCGTTAGATTCTTAGTAACTACCCCCATAGTATTGGAAGGGTGAATGTCTTTCTTGAGAAGGTGCTTTAATTAGTATTTACTTATTCTAATTTGAATAGAAATTCAGCATTATTTGATATGTACAGCAACTGAAAAAATGGTTGTATACATGCATGCTTAAAAAGGGTAACTGTTTCTTTCACAGGGTTTGATGTTTGGCTATGCAACTGATGAAACAGTAGAAAGTATGCCTTTAACCATTCTGCTTTCTCATCAACTGAACGCTAAAATGGCAGAACTCAGAAGGAATGGTGGGCTACCTTGGGCCAGGCCAGATTCCAAAACACAGGTCAGTAGCCAGTTCACTATTCAAAGTTTGTTGGCATAGCAAAGCAAGAGTGCTTTCCAGATCTTTAAAGAAACTGTCTCTTATTGCAGAAACATAATTTTGCTGAAATGCACTGGACATTGTCTTATGTTTGAGATCTCTGTTCTTTGCTTTCTTCTTAGTAACATTTTTGTTAGCTTCTGAGTAGTGCTTCTTTTTTCATTTTGTCAGTGATCCTTCTTTTTCATTTCCTCAGTAGTACTACTTTTTTATCCTGTCAAAAGTGCATCATGTTTATTCTCTCAGTTATGCATCTGTTGTCTTACGTGTAATATTTTTATATTTGTCTGATAGGAAGTTTTACTATGGTATGAGAAAATGAGCAGACAAATTAATTTGTATAGCCATTTGTTTTCTCATCAATTTTTTTTCATGTGCTGAAATTTTCTATCCATTTGAAGAGGAAAGAAGACAATGAAGTAAGAGAGAAAAAACAAGTGATGAAAGGAAGAAAAAAAAAAGAGGGAAAGAAATGAGAAAAAAAGAGAGGAAGATAAGAAGAGAGAAAAAAAAAAAAAGAACAGGAAGAAAGAAGAAAATTAGGAAAGAAAGCAGAAAAAAAAGAAAGAAGACAAAAACAAACAGAAACAAAGAAAAAGAAAGAGGAAATGAAAAGTTAGAAGAGAGAAACTGAATCTGATCCCATTCATCAATCTCTTTCCCTCCTTTCTTCCATGTGCAGGTAACAGTGGAGTATAAGATAGAACATGGTGCCACAGTGCCAGTGCGGGTCCACACAGTAGTGATCTCCATCCAGCATGACGACCATATCACTCTAGATCAGTTGCGCAAAGACCTGATGGAAAAGGTGGTCAAGCCAGTCATTCCAGCCAAATACCTGGACGATAAAACAGTGTTCCATCTGCAGCCCTCAGGCCGGTTTATCATTGGAGGTCCTCAGGTGTGTTGTGTGCTGTGGTTACGTAGGTGTGATCATATAAAAAGAAAATAGTTAAGGGGTACCACAAGTAACATGATATCATAGACTGTGTCTGAAGAGGTCTCCTGCTTTATGGAATTATTCCTTATAGTTGGTGGAAATTCCATCTGCAGCTCTGGGGCAGAGTTATCGTTGAGGGCCATCATGTGAGTTTGTATGTCCATAGTTGCATAGTGATGATAATGGAAAGGTAGCTTCTGAAATACCAAACAAGCAGGATGATGCCATATAGTGGTGTCTGAACAGCTGCATTGTTGCATGGAATTAATCCCTGTCTGGTAGAGATCCTCAGCTGAGAGTGAGTACATCACTCAGCATCATAGCAGTTTGTCACTATAAGATTCCAACAGTGTTTTTAGATTATCACATCACATTTTTCACTGTTATGTAGATGATGCAATAGCGTACTTTTATAGAATGATTATATGGGGGCTCAATATAACGTGTCCTCAGTGCATATTTATTCTGAATTTTCGTGTCCCTTGTCATAAGTTAGGCCAGCAGAAACTTAGTCAAGCTATAACTCTGCTGTTATATTTACTTCATTAAAGGTTTTATGCAAAAGTTAAGCCCCAAAAAACTGACATTTTATAGATTTTTCTTTGTCTTTATTTTATTATTTTGAAAAATTTTTAATTAATTTAACATTTAAGAGCATGAACAGTTGTTTTCCATACTGTTTTGAGGTCTCATTTTAAAGTTTGTTATCTTTTTTTTTTTTTTCATTTTAATTATCCATTCATGTCAATTTGTTTTACAGGGGGATGCAGGTCTGACGGGTCGCAAAATCATTGTTGATACTTATGGAGGGTGGGGCGCCCATGGAGGTGGTGCACTCTCTGGCAAAGATGGTGCTAAAATTGATCGCTGTGGTTCATACGCTGCCCGCTGGGTGGCCAAGTCTTTGGTAAAGGCAGGGCTTTGTCGACGAGCTTTAGTACAGGTAAATATAGGACACCATGGTTGTAGACAGCTTTGTTAGACATACTTTCCCACATATCATATAGGCAGAATAACAATGTAATGAGTGCCAGTTTTGTCTGTTTGCTTATGCTGAGCCTGAATAATAGCATGAATATACTTCAAGAGATTCACTCTGTAGATCTACATAAGGCTGATCAGGTAAAAGCTAACTGCCTACTTGGCTTGTCATGATTATGCTACATTTTGCCGTTACCATTTTAGGATTCAGTTGAAGTTTTTTTGTTTTTTTTAGTTCATTTTTTATTTCCTTTTACATTAGGACATATAGAAATTAACGTATTTATTTTATCTCTGTCTAAGGAGCCGTTGTGAATAGAATTTTCAAAAAGACAGACTAAAATTGCAATTGGTCATTATACCATAGAAAATGCCGAAAAAGAGTTTTTTTTTAAACAATTTAAAAGATTCTATTACCTGAATACATATTTGCTTTTTAGAAAGTCATCATACTCCATTGTTTTGTAGTAACAGTGATTGCACATTGTAGCTCATATTTTATTTTATCAGCTGTTTTATTTTATTCAGTTCACATTTTGTACTGCATAGTTTAATAAACTACTGGAAATAGGACAAAGATGAATCAAATGCACTGGACACTGACAGGCTAAGAAAAAAAGAAACGGGGAAGAACAGTTTCTTGCATTGATAATGTTAATATCATGAGAAAATGATAGGCATTTAATGTTAAATGATATGTATGAGGAGTAATGGTTCTTTTTTTATAGACTTCGCATAACATAAATTAATACTTAATAGTCTTCGCAGACATATTTTAGGATAGATTACATCCACATGACATAGTGAACATTTCAGCAATAAAATACTCCCATCTCAAAGATTGAATATATCATTAATCAAAATAGTATCTTAAGTATTATTCAGTTAAATGGACCAGCATCATAATTTATCTTATTTTGATTTTTAATTCATCTCCAGATAAGTTTTCAACAAGTTTATTATGTGAAAGCTTTTATCATATTCTTTTGTTGTTCCTCCCATCCAGATTTCCTATGCCATGGGAGTGGCTGAGCCTCTGTCAATCACAGTCTTCAGTTTTGGCACATCCAGGAAAAGTGAGGAGGAGCTTCTTCAGATCATTCGCAACAACTTTGATCTGCGGCCGGGTAAAATTGTCAAGTGAGTTCTCCCAACTTCATTCTTATTCTCTTATTCTACTTGTTTTTGTGTTTGTATCTTCTTTTTTTAACCACCGAGTTTTTGTATTGTTTTTTTGTTTTTTTTTAAATTTTTTGTTGTTGTTTTTTTTGTTGATAATTTTTTTTCATTTTCCTCTGTTTCTATGTCTTACATTTGTTGGATCTTTCAGGCTTTTGATTTTGACTGTGTCTATAGTTTCCTTCTGTGTGTCTGTGTCATGACAATCTTATGGATCTATATTTGACTCTAGATCCATTTTACTTTCATAGTTTTTAGTTATTGTTTGATCAATTGCAATTTGTGGAAATGCCTTGAAATACAAGACACAGACTGTCAATTAGTAACTAACTCTGTAAGCAAAAGCAGTCAAACAGCAAAATGTTATGAGGAACTGATAAAATTATGGAAATTAATAAAACATTTTGAGCACCAAATTTGCTCGGTTTTAGGGAAAAAAAAAAATTAGATTCAGTAGATTATCACATCATATATATCCATAAAGACAGTTTTTGTTTTGTAAAGATATCTGTCATTCTCTCTTTAATTCTGTCCCCAGCGACCTCAATCTGCGCAGACCAATATTTGAACAAACAGCCTGTTATGGACACTTTGGCAGGGAGCAGTTCCCATGGGAGGTGCCCAAACAGTTATTCTTCTAGGTAGCTCAAGTCATCTGTGAGAACAACACACAACACTGTTATTGGATGAATCATTGTTAGCTGCTATACAAGGGTTGTATAATGACAGGGATGTTTTAAAATATTACCTCTTTATCTCTCAATCCATGAGAAGTGTTGAACATGGCTGAGTTCAAGAAGAACAAAAGCAGTTGCTAGACAATACTCCAAGGCAGATTGATTTTTTTTTAGAAACTAGAAAATTATATTTGATATGCAGCATGATGAAATCAGGCTCTTGTCAAATTTTGAGTGTCGAGTTATTGGTATTACTGTAAAATTATTCATTTCCCTTTCTGTGTGTGAAAAAAAATGATTGTTCTATCTTTAGTAGAAGTTGTGATATTCCCAATTAAATATGGTGCAGGTGGCCTGTGGCTGCAGCTGAATTTATGGAGAAAATGGCCAATCACTTTTGTAGATCCTTATTAATCCTTGTTAGGCTATGCCAGCAAATTACAACTTTTGGGTTTTTACTCATCGGTTTCAGTAAATTGAACTCTGAAATACATTTTTTAGATTGATTTAGAAGGGTTTGATGAAGAAAAAAAAAAATTGCCTTAAAATTCATTCACTGTTGAAAAACACGTGATTTCTCTGGTCAGCTCAGTTTGATGAGCGCCCAATTTCACCATGTCCTGTCTCATTTGGTTTCTCTAATGAGGCTGTCGAACAAAAGTATGAATTTTTGATTCTTGATTCTATTTAATTTTAAAAATGTTGATGTCAGTGCTGTTTAAATTGTGAGTGTGATTCTAGATTGCTTTATGAATGCAACCATTTCCAGTGAGAAACAGACATTTGGGTTTTCCTAACATTATGAAGAAAAATGTCTAATTTAGCCCTTTTGTTGCTGTGGTCAATTATCTTCTTTTTTTTTTTTTCCATTTAATTTCCTATTCCGTTTGTTATATATATTTGTTGTATCCCGATGGAAACAGCTGTTGTGATGATAATCTACTATATTTCCTGTTACTTAGTTTTAATCTCCAGTGGTCTTACTTAACAACATTAATCTTATAACAGTTTACACATAGACCACACTATAGTAATGAGAGACCTCTGACTGTGTTTGCAAGCATACAGTTATCTGCACGTCATCCAGATAGTAGAGTTCTAGATTTGGTGCCTGTATGAATATGGGGCATCTCTTGTTGTTTCTTTGGGAGATTTTTCTTTTCACCCCCCCAAAAAAATTGTTAAAATTGGTCATTATGACCAACTTATTGTTGATATTGCTCAGTTAAATGTCTCAAATGTTGGTAATCATTTTTTTTTTTTACCACTGATGAAAAAACTTTCCACTTCGGTTGATATCAAAACTAAACTTTCAGTTTTAAGCACAAATGAATGGACATGTAGCAGAGTGTGCTACATTTGTCTTCTGAAAGACTTTGAAATGCCTTGGGAGTGGTTTTGGAACTTTCATTGTTATCTTGCTCTGCGTTACCATCTGACAACAGATAGTGAAATTGTTGAGAAATTGTCATCTTAACACAGTCCTGTTACAAATTACTCAGCAGTTTATTTATGATGAACTGTTTATAAAATGTACTGTACTATATCCTGTGTATTTCCAACCATAATCTGTAACTAATAACTTAATTGTCTAAAATTTCTTTCATAACGGTAGTCTGGATAAGGTAATCAGCCATAGTATTTGCACAGCTGTTATTAGCTGTTCAACTGGCATGTGTTTTACACAAATACTTGTCGGTAATTTTTGATAACTTTTAAAACCGTGATCAGAGGATGAAGGCACTGATATCTCTTTTCTTTTGTTTCTTGACAAAACACATGTTTTGAAGATAGTTTTCAGCTTTTGTTCTGTCTGCCTAATAGTGTATGCTGTGATTACCCAATAAATGCAGTTTCCAATAATTTGGCACCATACAAAGCACGTCATCAGAAGGAAAATGATTTTCACATGTAGCATTTTGTGATGCTAGCAAATATTAATTTATCATAACACTCTGTTGTTAATATATATTTATTTATTTCGTATTTTGACTTATTTGGTCTTTTTTTTTTTTTTCCCTTACTGTATTGATCATAACCTAGTTAGCATGACATCCATGTAACTCAATAATCAGACTCGAGTCCTCTTCAGCTCTTGCCTGGCCTTTGATCAGTATTATTAAATCTATTACAATGGCTAGTTAATGAATACTTTGAATTGATAGTGACAATGAAAGATTCTCAGTTGCTGGATGGGTTCACTTACATCTTTTTTTAAAGACGTTTTGAAAAATATATTTTTTTTCCATAAGACTAAAGTCTAACCTAAGAACCTAAGAAAAATGATATTAATAAGTTAATCATTGACGGGTGAGAGAATGGCCTTTTACCAATTTGAAGTGAGTCTATTGTAACATGACAGGAATTTTCTACTCACGTGCAAAGATCTTTTAAGAACTTCTCAGTGTCTTTAACACATATGTATGGTGTTCCATAATTTTTGGCGAGACATTTTAGCGTTCTTTGTATGCCATGTATTTATCTGTAGTGGATATTACTGTAACGCTTATCAATACATAGGCCTAGGTGGATAAACTACAATTGTCAACTCTGAGATTTTTTGTTTTTACTCTGTTATTTTATACATGAAATACATAATTATGTAAGAGATTTTTTTATTCTTGTGAATCTCATCAATATCATTCTGTTATTATGACAAGTATCTTGCCTCGCTCACTATTTTGTTTTGTTTATTTATCATTTTAAAACTTTTTTGTTATTATTGTATTCGATTGTTACAATAAAGTACGTAATTTGGGTTATTTGCTCATAATCATAATATCTTGGGATTAGACATTATATAACATGTCACTAGACATCTTACTCATGGGTTAAATGGAATGGCAGTATTAGTTTGACGCAACAGTTTTATCCCCTCGGGGTAATTTCTTGTGAAAAAGGAAACCTTTGGTACAGCCAATAAATGATCCTCAGATGAAATCATTTTCAAGCAGTGATTATAAAAAGAGAGATATCATCATTGTTGACATCATTGACTGTCACCCTTTTCAGGATAGAAAACGTGGATCATCAGAACCATGCTAGACAAAGTCATCTACCAATAATGACAGATAAAAGTAGATAAAATCATTGTCATCATCATCATCATCTCATTGATAGAAGACATGGATCAAAATTACTTTACTGAACAATTTTACTGTTTCATTCCATGGTAGTTGCTTGTCCTTATATCACTGTCCAAGTATCTCGTTATAGAGATTTGTATCAATCTCTTATCCTCCAAACTTCTAAATTTCATCTGAGGACCCTGTATGGTAGTATCACCACTTGAATTTCTCATGTATCATCACCCGAATTTGCTATCCAAGTAGAGATCAAATGTGTGCAAACCTGCTTTATCACAGAATATGTTGAAAAAGCCCTTCTGGAAGGTATTGTGTCCATTTCAAATTTTTTTGACAACTAGAACAGATTGTTCGAAATGTTTCAGTTGTATATCCACATAAGTAGGTCTTTTCAACTTTTCTTGTTCACTGAATGTATATGCATCATAGAAAATGATCCACGCTTATGCCTGGCTTCTTTCAAAGATTTGTTGTGTTTTGGAATCTTCACCTGAACATCTCCAAAATCAAATTTGAATTTTACATTGCAACATGTTCAGTACCATACGAACATATTATATATATATTTCATGATGATTTTCATCACCCTATAGCGGCAACTAAACCTGTCAAATAGTTTTTTGATTCTTGATGAAAACTACTCAAATACCCCATACATATGGACAGCGAAAAACAGTGGCATTTTTCTGTCCAGCAAGATCTCCTCGTAGGAGATAAAAGCCATGGGAAATTATATAATTGATATTTGTCGTTGTTGTCCCTTTATTGCTTTGTATTGGACACAGTTTGGTGTCAAAGTAAGGTGTCCACCTTTTTGAACAAAGCCATTGGATAGTTTAGGACATTTTCTAAGAGTTTCAAATGTCAGGC
This sequence comes from Peronia verruculata, assembly GCA_038406235.1. NCBI lineage: Eukaryota > Metazoa > Mollusca > Gastropoda > Systellommatophora > Onchidiidae > Peronia > Peronia verruculata. The sequence goes on along the minus strand of JBCAUA010501318.1, from coordinate 4,599 downwards.
CATGATGTGGACATGAAGGGGATTTAAGGAGGCTGCCCTTTAGTAATACATACTTTGTCTCAACCTGACTATCTGGTATACAATCCTCCTGAGATGTAGGGATAACTAGGTAATGATATAAAACATCTTTGTTTATTAGTTTTCTGCAGTCAATGTAGTTGAAACCTTTTTATTCTTTCATGGAGAATCAATCATTTTCAAGGTCCAGAATGAGAGAATTGCTATAAAACTGTTATTCAAGTTCAAGGCATTGATAACTTATTCAATTATTAATGTGCCAGTGGAGGTGAGAAATTTCATAGAGGAACATTTGTAACTTGATTGACCATCTGCTGAATTTACTTACTATGTAGATGCCTAAAGCAGTGGCAGAATGACTTAAATAGTTATTCAAGTTATTGTAAAAGCAATCTTTGGAAAAGTTTGGACATGTTATTCTCTGATCTTTTACAATTTTTGTAAACTGAGGATTTGTTTTTTGTTCTCAAATGCTTGCAGGTATTCATTATCTAACTTAATCTAAGCGTTCATAGCATGAATTATATTTTTTTATTCTTCATATTAATCAGGATCTCTATTTCAATGTCTCTCGCTGTCTTTATCTTTCTCGCTTTCTCTCTCCCTCTGAGCGTTTAAATCTCTTCACTGTTTTGATAAGCTTTTCAACCTCCTGATGTGGTGGTTATCTCAGTACTCTTCACTGATATTACTTTACTGTATATGAAAATTCAAATATAATGAATCTTTTATGTAATCTGAGAGAATGTGTATCAAATGATAAAAAAAATAAGAACATTCTAAATATATCTTACTTTTGCTTTGCTTGTTGGAGTTATACTTTTTACTGCTTTCTATTTTTGAGGAGTGTTAACATTTTCCGGAATGCTTTTTGCTTCACTTTAGAATTCTTTGCTTTCTCAGTTCATTTTCTCTGTTGTTGTTTCTCCCGTCAAAATGGACCAGAAATCTTACGTTTTAAAAAATCCTGCCTCAATGTTTTTGAAAATATTTCATTAACGTTTTACTTTTCAACTTTTATTTCCCGTGTCATAATTTTTCCCTATTGCTAACAGTTGATTGTTTTAGAGGCTCAGTGTATTTTAATGGAAGAAGTAAGTATTTATTATCATACTTAGTTTGAATAACATTCAGATAGAATTGAACAACATCATTGGTTAGCCAGTTTATTGTCCTGTTTATATTTATTTTAGATGAATCATTATTATAGTCACAAATTAGATTGTTAGTTAGCAATTAATTACATGTATACCTTAAAATACCAAAGGTTATGCGGGTTATACGGTACAAAATGTATATAGTCAGTTGGGATATACATGTAGTCAGTTGGGATATTAATGAATTGAAAAATACTAAAATCAGAGTAGCAATGCACATGGTACATTTAGAAAACTGGATTTGTTTTTGTTTATGATCCCTTGTGTTATGGTATTTATGAAACAAAACTTGGAAGTCTTTTTATTTGTATTTTTCTACTTTATTTTTCTGGATCAATGAAGGCATTGCCAACATAAGGCTGGCCTTTGAAATGAAGGCAGAGGGCATAATACAGAATGAAAAATAAGAGGAAATTGACTTGGTACCTTATCAGTTACTACTCCTCAGATATTAAAGTATGATAGGATAGATTTTGGTGCATTTTACCAATAATGGTGTCACACTTAATATCAGAACATCTTACTCCATAACTCAAAAACAAAACTAGAATAGGTCTTTGTTGCTTGTGTCCACAGTGTTTATCATATCAAAAATAAAGCGAAATCATTATCATTTCTGTGCCATAAATTAGTACATTTCACTTATTTTAATTCTTTCTAATTATTGAGGTTTTGCTGTTTTGATATAAACAGTTTTTGTCACTGGATTAGATGAAATGTGTTAGATGTCATATTTTTCATGCGTGGAGTCATTGGTGTCAACAGAAAAAGGAACAAGCATGTTTGACGTTGGTTGTTGAATTACTTAGCTATGACTTTTCTGTGACAAAATACTTACATTTTAGAGTTAAAATTCTGTGACCTTATGGTCAAAAGAATTAAAGTGATAGAGCCCTCTTTGACATCTGGCTCATTCCACCCAGTGGCATGCCATTTTTAAGATGATTTCACAGCTGTTTTCCTCTCCATTCCTTCATTTGAAGTTGTGCATTGTTTATGCTCCTTTTTGAAACTGGTGTTGAAAAATATTGTCATTGTTTTGTTTCTTTCACATGCTACTAATCCATGTGTCTGTGAAATCGGAGCATATTCTCACCGCCCGTTGGATCATGTAACCTGCGGGTGATCAGGGCACCATTGAGAGCACTTTCGTTTGATAGCTCCTTTCATTTATTTTGGTCTCTGATCCAGATTTGAGTTCATTCTTTGATGTTTCATCATTTATCACCATACTCTTCCTGTTTCTCAATATGCCCTGTATGTACCTTTTCATCAGGCTTTAGATCTTGAAACATGGGTGCGTCTGGGAAGTTTTTCACTGCATGTACTCACTAAATTTAGAGACAGAAAGTTGTTTATGTAATCTCAATCTAAATGTTCTTGCTTTTACGGAGATTGTTCAGTTGTTTTAATTTTTATTCTCATGAGATTTTCAATTTGTGTGAATCATCCGTTTTGGAACTCTGCCTTGATTTTTTATGCCGACCAGTTGACTTAGTTGAATGGGCGTTTTGTTTTGTTTCATTTCTCACTTTATTTAATTTAGAAGTGTAACTTTTTTCATCTTTTTTGTTTTTTAGAAACTGGTTGCATGAGCTTTTTGTTTGTAATGTTGCTTTTTTTTGTTTTTAAGCCAGTAGTTATGCTTACTGTCTCTTTTGGTTGTTGTGAGTGTGTGTTTTGATTGATGATGATAGTAATTTTCTTCACATGGTTCACTCTTAATTGACTCCATTACATAATCCCAGTATGTAAATGTTTCTAGATCTAGAATGGATTATTTTTATCCAGGCTCACAGTGATATTATTTTCACAATAAGATCTGAAGTAAACACACCTAAGGAGAAGAAACACACCAAATACTGACAATTGATAATTTATGTTTGTGGATCTTTGTTTTGTATTTTTGCATTCTAACGATAAGATTTGCATCTAAGTTTTATTTGATTTAAATACCAGCTATATCTTTGCAGCGGTAAACAACTTTGTGTGAGAAAAAAAAAAGAAACATCTATCTTTATCAGCCTGTTACATAATATATGTTGATGGTTGGCTCTTTACTTAGAAGTGCATTATTGCAAAATGTCAATTTCATTATACTTATGACATCTGTCATGGCATTATAATAGCACATTGACATTTTCGTGGAACATTATGACATCTTTTTGACATTATGATAATTGTTATTTATTGTTGTCAGGATATATAAATGTAACAAACGATAGCAACGGGAAGAACAAAATATTTGTGGAGTACATGTGTTTTATGCTGTCCTTGTCATCACTAACATCACCGGTGTATATAGAATCATTATTTGCTGGTTGGATCATTGTAGAAATATTGCAAAATATTCAGAACCAACAGCTTTGTGGGCTTTTACATGAACCATGTACGCAATAAAAACACATAATTGAAAACTGGGCCTTGTTCCTTTCTATTTTATTTTATATGTTTACCAATCTGTTATCAGTGACAGATCCTTCTTTGTAGGCTTGTCTTTTTAGAGCTATTTCTGTAATGTGTTTGTTCATTATCTCCAAGGAACATTTTTTTTTTCATACATTATTTTTCAGTTATCAGAATTTTTTAGTCAGCTCCAGCCAGCATGTTAATACAGCCTAGTTTTTGGTGCTGCATGGCGATGACAGCACAGTTGAAATGTATCTTGGTTCATTTGTCTGTTATAGTCACATAGAGCGCGGTAATAATGTAACCGAATATTTGCTACATGAAAGATCCAATGGGAGATGGTTGTGCTCAATCCTATTAGATGCACTTCCCTTTATCAGATTAAAGATGGATTGAACAAACAGAGTTAAGAAGAAAAAAAATCACTTTTAGCCGTTTGCTTGAAACATACTCCATGAAAAATTCCCGAAAAATTATAATGTAAAGAGACTGTTTTATTCTTATTGTTATAATTTTATCAAATTTTTTGGCGACCAGTCTTTCGAATGGCAAGCAGTAAAAGAATTTCTTTTCCTCTTTACACTGCTTGCTCGATACATCTTTCGTCTGGCAGAGGGAAGTAAAAGTCGAGTCAAAATGATCTCCCTTACCACAAATCCCTCTTGTAGGAAATGGCAGATAATCTGCGAAACGATCTCCCACTGTCGGCATTACAGAAATACATTTCTGCCTTCACTAACACACTTTGGAAGAGGATAGGTGGACCCCGGCGGCCTTTTCAGTATAGCAAATAAATTACAAATAATAGCCTAGAACAACCCCGCTGGCTTAACCTGCTCGGACCCTCGACCAGTGCAAGTCCACCCTAGCGCTAACATGTAGGTCCGACGAGCTGGGTGACGGTCCACCCTAACGCTAACATGTAGGTCCGACGAGCTGGGTGACGGTCCACCCTAACGCTAACATGTAGGTCCGACGAGCTAATTATAGATGGTGTGCATTGATCATTGATGAT
>JBCAUA010501098.1:2791-17046 GCA_038406235.1 Peronia verruculata | reverse complement strand
CATTTTCAGGGAGCAGGAGGATGGAAAGTTGTGAACAAAATGAAGGTGTTTGGAGAGTTCAAAGAAATACCCCCCCCCCCCCCGGCTCTGAAACAAACAAAAACAAACAAACAAACAAACAAACAAATAAACAAACGAACAACATTAATGATAGCAGCAGCAACAACAACAACAATTACAACAACAATTACAAAAAGATCCAGTCAAATTTTGTCTATGATCTAACGCTACCACCATTATCAGAGTGACTGCTCTCACCCTAATAGAGTCTGGCTAGTCTTGTGTGTCATTCTGAAGTTTGCGCCATCACCTCATTGATCAGAGGATGGGTTGTGATCGCCCAGGGAGTGACGAATTTTAAACGTAACAAAACCTAAGGCATGTAAACAACACTCACGATACAAAGGTTAGTGACTATTGAGGGTAAATGAATGTTTGTTAATGAAAAGCGTTAAACATCTCTCAAACATGACACTGGTCTTGAGAAAAACAAAATATTTATAATTATAATATGAAAGTCAGATTCCAAGTATTGCGCTGTAAAGTCGCCTTTCAGCCGCGTGAAGACGGCTCTCTTGTAGACTACAAGCAAGTCGTCAATATCTGTACTATAAATCTGCAAACAACACCCACAAAGGCTTATGGACTCGAACACTACTGAATATATCCATATGAAAGTTTGCGTAAAGATTGTTGCTTCAAGCTCTAATTTTCCATAATTGAATAGTAAACTCGCGAGAGTATTTGATCCGAATTGTGCGGTCGAAAGAATGACGCGTTCAAAACACCAAACACGTTTTCTTTGAGTGACATTAAGAATGTTCAGTTTAATCGTCCAAAATACCAATATCGATGTGCGCACGCTTGAAATACACTTTGAGTCGCAGGGCGGTATCGGTTTGACCTATCTCTAGAAAATCTCCTGTGAGAGCCGTGGGTTCTCTTCTAACATAATAATATGGACTTGTAGTTTGTGCCTTTGTGTGTGAGAATATTCGTTTGAGTGTCATCCCATAGCTGCTCACATTCGGACTGCATTGTGACAAAAGGCTCATCAGTCACCAGTTCATCCAAGTGCCTGAAGGTAGTACTGAGTCTACGACTTATGTCTTACCGTCAGACTAACATGAGCGGTGGTAACGACACCTTTGGCAAAAACAGCTTTGATAACAGCAACAACAACAGCAAAAACAAACAAACAAACAAACTAACTAACTAACAAACAACATCTACATTAAAAGCAGGAAAACAGCATCTACAACATTTACAAGAGAACAATCGTATCAATAATATCAGCAAACAATAATAATTATCATCAACCGCAGTAGAAACATCAGGATGAAGAACTGAAAATGTTACGAAATGTTCATTTCACATGGAGGCTAATTTCATTATATATATATATATATCCTAGCTGGGTGCTCCACGGCCTCCCATAGATATAAAGACTTATAAACAACAACTGCATTAAGAAAAACAAACCCGGCCCATTTATCTAAAATAAGTGCTGTAACTGTCGACAACAAGACCAACTTGAAGAATAACCATGACAACTACAACAAAAATGACGATACCACTAGCTGGATGTGGCAAATAAATCACATATTATAATATAATATAACACATTAACACGTGTCTCGGAAATAAAAGTCCATATTTCTTAAGTTACAATTTTGGCCATGACCGGTTGCATATAGCTAGATCTATATCCAGGACAATCATGTGTGTGTGTGTGGGGGGGGGGGGGGAGGGGGTTTGAGTGGCTGTTTTGTTCTATTGTTGGTCACGTTCGGGTCGAATTCTGGGCTAGATCCACTCCCCCAGTTGCCGGTAGAGTGCCTGAAGAAAGTATTAAAACCACGGCCAAGGCCTAATCAGGCGAGAAATTGAGACGGCGTGCCAGAGAAAAATCAGGGGATTGAGGTCTCCGTTTGCTTATTTTTTTTTTCGCTCTTGTTGTTTATTTCTCTGTCTCTTTGCCTTTTCTGTGTTGCAACAACTTAATAGTTGGCCTCACTATCGTATTGGACACAGAGATGGAAATAGTTAGACTGGAATGCCGCACGGCAGAAGTTGCGGATCTGAGATGCCTTATTTTGATGTTTTTATTACTAGCTTTTTCTCAACGGTAGATGGTCCAGCCTCATAATAATGTATCCCAGGTTTCTTATACTAAAGTATTACAAATAGTCTCTTTACTATGTTTCCGTAAACCCAAACCTTGCGACCATTTCTGTGTTGTTACACAGGATCGGCCCCAGATCTTATGGAATGTGTGGTGGAGATATTAAAGGTAGTATGGGAGAGATTTTGCACAGCTACATGGCTGCATAATTGAGATATATTTCTTAGACGCCTTCAGTGTTAGTTTTGCCTACGACAGATAAATCTAGCTGCATACTATTTGTCTCAGAATATAAGAGATTTAGAAAACAGCTTCTGTGAATATGTTTCGGTAAATCCTGTCGCCATTTTGCGTCGTCTGTAACAGACTGCTTACTATACATTTCGTAAACAGTCTGCTTTGTTTGAGGCGGGTTTTTTGTACGTTTGTGTTACTGTTTGTCTGTTTTGTTGGTCTTCAGTCATTCTGACGCGTCGAGTTTATTACGATAACTTTTTCTCTGGATATTGGTCTCGGCACCAAACTGTCTAGCTATTTGCTTGATATGGTGACATTTCACTAAATAATTATAGCCTGCAGTGCAAATTACTCAATGTTTAAATGGCGATGACATTTTCTTGTGCACTGCACGCCCTCCAGTAACTACAGGCTTAAATATGGGCAGGTTCCTATGTGCAGAGGCGAGACAAATACAAGAACGTCACGCTAGCTTTGCGGTCGCTAGAAGTTTCGTAGGGCAACAAAACAAAGAAAATAAACAAAGAAGAGCAGCAACAACAACAACAACAAAAAACAAACAAACAAACAAACAAACAAACAAAAAAACAGAAGTATATTATATGTATCTTGATCTTGATGTTATGGGGGATTTCGTGTGAATGACAGAGAGACAGATCCATCACATAAAATATCGTGTGCAACCCCAAATGTGCACATTCATGTGACAGGCAGTATAACTCCGACAAAGTGGCATTCTTTCCCTACGGATAGCATTCTATAACATGCATATTACTGTGTTTTGAGGTGTAAGAATGTACTCTGAAACCATTCGACAAATCAGAGCCAACCCCAGAGAAGGCTACCGAAATGTGTTAGTCTACTGTTTGCACTAGTATATTTCAATTATGTCTTTGCTAACACAATTATCTGTTGCCAGAGAAGCCGAATCTTGCACAGTAAGCGTCCGTTCTAGGTTTTTGTACACAGGCTGTGATGCAACTAGCATAAAAGGGACAAGACTATTGCTACCAACTGGTCAAAACAGTCCAAGCGGTCTATCGCTACTAGGCGATTTTAATAGTGTAACTAAATTTTCCAGGATCTGAATAAGTTCCATGTCTCACATTAGTCCTAGGCCAACCTGAACCCTAAACATAACCTTTTTGAAGCAGATTGGACCGGTGGAGAACTTTCCCATCTGTAGTCTAGAATATAGATCTAAAATCTGCAAGATCTAATCCATTGTCCTGAATCAAATTAAACGACACAATGCCATTGGCTGAAAAAGAAAACCTGGTCCACAATAGATTACTGAATCTTTTTTGACCATCTAGTGGCAATAATCAGGTGAATTTAAAAATTTGGAATGACCTGTTCATTAAGTTACTCTCAGGAACGGGTCATACTTCTCCCTATATTTAAAAGACTACAGTATTCTATACGAATTTTAACTCTAGATGTGTAAAAGGCCAATTTAGAAAAACAATCAAGAAAAACCAAACAAAACAAAGCAGACATATAAACAAACAAACAAACAAACAAACAAACAAACAAAGAAAAGTCACCTATCACACTCTGCGCCTTTATTCCTTTATCAATAATATATATCAGGTAAAAAGGTACAGTCATTTGTTTATATTGCCTTCAGGTCTAATTTTCTTTTCTGGAATATGAACAAACACTATTCGAGAACACCTGCGTTTTTTTCTTGACTTGACTTTACCGACCTTTCAGACCAAGAACACACAGTGATCAATGACACGATTACATCGAATGTATTATTAGTCATCATCTCATCTTGAGAATCAGTCGAGGAAAAAAAAAAAAGACACCTGTTATGGTTATGGTTTTTATAAGCTTTTCAACCTCCTGTAGTGGTGGTTATCTCAGCTGTCCACAACCGTGGTCAAAAAATAACATAACACTATTGTGTTATTTTAACACTGAGCCTGTGATTTTATTTACTTATGTTTTGTTGTTGTTGTTGTTGTTGTTTTCAGTATGGTCCCCTTTATTATGTATCCGACATACATGTATATGCCATGGCTTAGTTTTTGTTAAAAGCAACATTCCCATTGTTATTGCTTTTCCGTTTTGTTTTTGTTTTTCTTGTTTTGCGGGCTTGTTTGTTGTTATTGTTTTTTTTGTTTGTTTGTGCGTGTGTGTGAGTGTGTGTGCTTGCGCGCGTGTGCGTGCGTGCGTGCGTGCGTCCGTTTCATGTCATTGTATCTGACTATTTTTCCATGCCATATTTGATTGTGCTTTTAAATCTGAAATAACGGCTTTATTAATGGTCAGGTTCTGCTATAGATATGCACGCAAAAGATTTGGTTTTGTTCAAAAGAACATTCCCATATGTTTTAAATTTCATCTGTATGTGTGTGTTTTTAAACCCGGAACGGAACAATGAAACTTGTCGATGCCTACCTTCTCTGTCAGTGAAATCAATATAGAGTGTAATGATAAATGGTTTCCAAAATGAAAGGCAAATACATGTGCTTTACATTTCAATCCCTATATAATACATTTCAATCCTGAATTTATCTGATCAAAGACTGGCCTTTACAAACAGGATAAAGTGCAGTTCAATGATTATCGTGTTTAATCATTTTATGGCGTAACTTGCCACTTCTTAGTTATAAATATACGACATGTATGTCATCCTAGAAACCCAGTTGGTCCACTACTTTCTGTAGATACTTTTATGAGCAGTAGATTAATCCTGCCAAGCGAAAGACTGGAAAACCCCCGTCTGTTTTTAGCAGGCGAACAAACACTCCAAAATGGTTGATAAATTTGCCTCACTTTTCGATTGGACCTTTCTATGGTGGGTAGGGAATGTATGATTTGATCAAAACTCTTCGCTGTGAGCTTATTGAATCTAGATGCCCTCCAAATAATAGTAGTGGTGTATAGTAGTGTTCATGATTTAATGACGTAGGAAAACGCCTGACGTACTTCCGGTATCGGGTTTTCCCGAAGTCTTGTGTTCTAATATTGTTGTGGGATTTCGTGGTGGAGCGTAACAGTAACACACATAAGCGGGTGTTCTATTTTTAGCAGGTGATACAAACACTCTGCCCGGCACTTCCAAGTCTGTGCTTAATCAAATATAGGAGAAGAGGATTTATCTCCTGTTTGTTTATTTAGGTCTGCAGTTTGTTTGTTAAGCATGGACCAGGGAATCAGTATGGTATTCTGTTATAAGATATGACCATGAAATTAACAAGTTCTGCTTTGGTTTGGTTTGAAATATTAAAAAAAAAAAAAAGAAAGAAAGAAAGAAAGAAAAAGAAAAAAAAAATCGAACAAACCAAACTAAAGAGAAAATGAAAGGAAAGACATGATGCATCATGGCATATTTGAAAAGATAAAGAATAAAAAACCCTGATGAAATCGCAGCACTTTGAAATTTAGAACAAGTTTATTGAAGAGAATGGGAAAACAAAGTCTGTCCTTGTGTTAAAATATGGGCTGACATAATGTGAGAATTATATGTGTTTGTGGTTGTGTGAGTGAATGTGCGTGCATTTTTATTACCCTTTTTGCAATGGTTCGTGAGAAAAGAAGAAGAAGAAGAAACTAGTAATTATTGGCACTGTTCTCAAAGGAATTGAAGCTGGTGCGTGCCATTTTGTGTCGTGTCTATTTGCCCGGCTTGTGATGCGCACACTCATACTGTTTGCCCTCTCAGGTATTTGTCTTTTTGATCTTCATCCACTGATTATGTACCGCGTTACGCATAGTTGACTTTGATTTATTGATGTGCCATCCCGTTCTTTTAGGACATTTTATGTATCTCCCCCCCCCCCCCCTACACGCACACACCAAACCATGATTTTTATTGCCATAAGTATGGATGTTTTATCCCCTATTTCGTTCATCTAATCAAGAACAGTCAAAGAGTGAAGCCCATTGTTTATTGCATTTTTTATTATTGTCATTAGTATTATTGAGTTATTTTCTGGGTACATTTTCTGGGTAGTCAGGTTTTTTTTTTTTGTTGTTGTTGATTTTTAAATTTTTTTTTTAAATATTTAGGTTGCGTAATCATGTGGCTGTTGATTTTTTATGTGCGCTGAGAACAAGAGCAAATCACAATAAAATATTGCATTACAGGCAAGTGTTCTGTTTGCTTATTTGTTTGTTCTGGCTGGTATATCAAAAACTTCACATATCCACATTTATCGTTATTCATGGGCCATGTGTTTGCATTGGCTTAAGTGTGAATTGCACTCGATACCATGCATTTGTTTTAAAGGGAAGAAACAGATATGAAGAAACAGAATATGAATCGTGATAATTGACAGGCTTTAATCCGGAAGAAATGAAAGGAAGTCTATGAAGACACATGTAATTGTGATTGCAATTTAGATGCCAACAATACTAATAATTTTTGCGAAATATAAGTTTTTCTTGTGTCTGTGTCGGGGAAATGTGTGATCAGTGCTTTATTTTTCCATAGACGAATTTGTCTGTCGTAACCTGTCTGTCCTCCTGCTTCTCTGGTCTGTCTGTCTGCCTCTCTGGTCGGTCTGTCTGCCTGCATAGCCTGTCTTTCTGGTCTAGCTGCCTGCCAATCTGTCTGTCTGTCTCCCTGTCCATGTAGTCTGCCTCCCTGTCCATCTAGTCTGCCTGTCTCCATGTAAAGTCTGTCTCTCTGGTCTGCTTGTTCGTCTGGTCTGTTTATCTGTCTATTTGACTGTCTGTCTGTCTGTCTGGAGAAATATATCGGTCACAGAAAGAGAGAGAAAGCATGATTTAGAGAACGACTCAAAGAAAAAGAGCGAGTGAGAAAAAAAAAAAAAGAGAGAGAGAGATCTTTGAGCTGATAAATTCTGAGACATGGGGCAAAGACGTAAATGAATTAGAGACACATAAGAAACCCAAAGCCTCAGAGAGATGGAGAGCAAATCAGAGACAAAGGCTAGCGTGAGTTATTTGGAAGAAGAAAGTGAGGTATAACTTGAATCACGGAGAATCAGAGAGAGAGAGAGAGAGAGAGGGGGGGGGAGAGAGACTCAGAGAGTGAAGCTTGGAGAGAAATAGAGATTGGAAGATTCTAACAGACCCAAGAGAGAGAGAGAGAGAGAGAGAGGGAGAGAGAGAGGGGGAGTGACTCCGTGAGTAATAGAAAGGAACACAAGATAAATAATATAACAAAATGGAACTGAGATCGTGGAATCAAAATTTGTAGCAAATACAGATGTAGGCCTACTGGAGTACATTTAATATCAGACGAAGAGCAAGTGTTACAGAGAGCACAGTCTAGTTCTGTACGGGTACATGGAATGGATCGTCCCATGGAGAGAGAAGATTTAGGAAATGATGTGATAATATAGATGACGTGAGCCTAAGAAATTCGTGAGGTGTAGGCTATAATAAAACATGAATTTCAACCAATCTAAAAAAAAAAAACAGGGGGGGGGGTGAGCTTTACATTTTAGAAAGCTAAATATTTGCTATTTAATGTATGCAGGATCATAGAGAGCAAGTCATTCGATAACTTGTCAATCAATCATCTCCATGGGAAACCCACAAATTGCTTTCGGACCTCCTGATGATAAACCTCACAGGAGACATCAAGAAAAGTTACTGATGTGAATTTGAAATGGATCTAGATACAGATTTTTGTGATTGCACTTCATGTTGTTGTCGTCATTGCTGTTATTATAGGATGCTACAACATTGCATTCTTAAATCAGCTTAAAATATCTACGTATGTCTTCTTAATTTATCCGTCAACAGTTTCCTCGCTGCCGTGCACGTACATGACCTTGCACATGTATTGAGGTGGTGGCGTTGGGTTTTTGAATTTGACTGATACGGCCCATCGACAAGGCCACGCCTACATTGCGCCAAGAATAACTTTCTGAACTTCTTCGTCAGTCAGTGACGCCTACGCCATATTTGTATCAATGATACCAATTTTTGTGTGTGTTAAGTTTAGATACATAATATGCTAACAATCAAGGGAAGTTACGGTTTATGAATGCTGCAGAGTTTGTTTGTTTGTTTGTTTGTTTGTTTGTTTGTTTGCTTGATGTGTTTGAATTTGTTTGAACAACCTTGTTGATTCTACACGTTTTATCTTTTTTTTTTTTTTTCATGATCGATAGCCAATAAACAAAATGGTTTCATTTTTTATCAAAGGCAATAATATGTATAACATTATGCATAATATACATCTAGTAGGCTACAAGTCATGGTTACAGATTCACTGCGGGTGCTTGTTAACTGTCGCGTTCACCATTTTAAATGGGTAATTGCTACGATGATAATGCTGAAGAGGAAAATTGTTTGATTCCAAGTTCAAATGCCAGATATCCAGCAAAAATTAAAAGCAGGGATTCTGACAACATTGGTGAATCGCACTGGAATGATATTGGCAAATTGTTTCCACCCGTTTCGTTCGTTGACCTTGTGGCAAATTGATGTGTGACACCAGCCTCTAGATCTAAATCTACACAGCACAGTTTTTCAGCTTCGAAACAACTATACTCAAAATGGCGGACAATATACTTCTGGATTCGTGATGTCACACGCATTCTATCAAAGCAACAAAATTGTCATGTCGGCATGTGCATTAGTGGCTATGGAATACCACCTGATTTTTATCTTTTCAACTGTAGTTTACACGATTGAATGTTTGGGTCGTGAAGAACTGTGCCATTCATTTCTATACCCATGCTTGTATAACTTTTGAGATCGAAACCCATGGTGTCAAATATAACGTGAAAATTATTTCCTATGATTTGTATTTCATCTGCGATTCTTGGACAGCAAAAATGCGTCAGTCACTACAAACATGAGAAGTTATTTTTCGTAGATTCATGCATTTGGCTACAATTAGAGTTACACCCTTTGATAGCAAAAAGATAAGCCCAAAACGTGTAGGCGCCTATGTTTCAGTCACTACAAACTTGAGGCTTCCTTTTTATCAAAGGCAATATAATCCCCCATATGCATAACGTTATGCATAATATACATCTAGTCCAAGCCATGATTACAGATCCACTGCGGGTGCTTGTTAACTGTCGCATTCACCATTTTAAGTGGGTAATTGCTACGGTATAATTGCTAAGTTAGGGTAATCTTCTTCCTACTCCTTTCTTTTTCCCCGGGGTTTATAGGTAGGTTCTCTGCTCCCACCTGCAGGCCATGTAAGCCGGCCATCGGTGGGGTGTCTCCTGTGGAGTGCCACCTTCGGCATTCCAGGGGAGACATTTCTTTCTTCTCTCTCTCTCTCTCCTTGCTCCTGTCTTCTTTTCCGCTCTCTTTCCTCTCTTCTTCTTGACGTGTAAGCGTATCTTACCGTGTTTTACACAATATAGCCGTAATCGTGCTGATGCGTCGTGAAACCCCAACACAACAACAATAACAACTCCTTTTCATATTTATGGCATCTTTATCGTCTCTACACATTGTCTCTGCTTGAAATGATGAACAGCTATAGACTGATTCCCCAATTCAAGGGTAATTACTTGAGTGGCAGTTGTGGTGACTGCTTGTTCTTTCTCTGTAGAAGAACCCTTGCTAAAATCTCTCCCGCCCGTTGTGCTTCAGAATCACTGAGATTCTATTGACATTTTTTTTTTCTATTGATGGTTTGTTGTGTCTGCTCTTCATTTTATTTTTTAAATTTATTTATTCATTTATCTGTTTTATTTATTTATTTATTTATTTATTTATTTATTATGGAAATAGAATTTAATTCGTTTTTTATAAACAATAAGCACGGTTTTAGTTAATTTTATCTTTTTCATTTTTTTTTTTATTTTTGTAATTCTTCAATTTGTTTTTCTTTCTCTTTTGTAACGACAACAACAATAAAAAATCTTCTTAGTGTATTTGTTCTCAGTCTGAATTAAACGGAGCTTCTGTCATGCCCAGATTCGAAAAAAAAAAATGGATTTAAACAAACATTCAAACAAGAAAAAAAAAAAATGCACACACACAATACAATACTATTAAAAAAAGGGGGGGGGGAGGGCAGAGGAACTTTCCGAGTACTTGTTTTCTTTGCCCTTTTTTTTTTTTTTGTTCATTCCCTGTCCTCTCTAATGCACACCAGGCACTCTTTATCAATGTTATCTCATTTTCTATCTCTCTCAACTCGCTTCACTCGCACTGTCTCCTGTTCTTGGCTTTACTGTATTTGTACTGACGTCATCAGAGCATGGTCTCTTTTCTTTATGTGTGTTCGGCTGTGCATTCAAGCGCCTTGTCAATCACTATTTACCTCGTATAACGCATAATGGATGGCATAACGCGAGAAACATCTTTGTTCTTGTTTTTTATTTATTTATTTATTTATTCATTTTTTATTGATTTAATTATTCCCTTTTTTTTTCCATGGAGATCATTTTTTTTCCCTTTTTTACACCACTGTTTGCAATATAATACGCCAGAACTCTCTCTTGTACATTTTTTTGAAAGTGAATGTTGTTTACTGAGCGATTGCAACCAGCTTTCCATTTCTGAAATTGTTCCAACTGGAACATCAAAGAAACGCTTGGCCATGAGTTTTAACACATGCCACGGCCCGCGAAAAACAAAATTACGCGTAATTTAATTGAGACAATAGGTTTGTGGATACATCTGCCTGTGTGCGTGTGTGTGTGTTTTTTGTTTTTTTTTTTTATTTTCATCTATTCCCTCCTCTGTCCTTCCTTTTCTTCTCCTTGCTCTTCCTAAATAATAATAATAAAAGACACACAATAACATGATAGGACTTTAACTTTCAAAGTTATACGTGCATATCAACTCAAAGCCTTTTTTGTCTTATAAACTCTTATTCTATCAAACAGTGTCCAGGATTAAGTGATACTGAAATGATTACTTTTGTAAATACAAAGTACATGTATATATCAGCATTGTATCAGTCAGAGGCTTATTAACATGCTTTTATGTAATAGTATAGTCCGATCAATGTATTTTAGAAATTCAACGTACAGAGCTTTCCAACTTTTTGTATCACCAGTTTGGATTGGACAATACATTGTATACGACGTGTGCAAGGCCAAAAAAAGAGCAAATGAATAGGCCTTACAACTGTGGGGGGCATCAAGGAAATGAACAAAAATTGTAAAAAGAAATCACTGAACCATTGAGGCCCTCTCTGTATTAGGAGTATTACATTATGATGCATAGCAAAATACACATATTAATATAATTGGGACTGACTCAAAGCCTACACATTTACAGTCAATTGAAAAGTTCCGAAAGAAGTGGGCGTTTGTAAACTTTGTTGTACTTGTACCTGTAAACTAAACGGAGAGCCTTGTAGAACTTCATTTCTACCATAAACGGTACGGTGATGAGGTTGCGGCAGTTTCTCTTGGACCTGCCGAGTTCTTTCTAAGACCATTCTTGACATTTAAGACATGTACATGTGTATGTAAATGAATGCTAATGTTAGTAGGCCTAGTGCTAATATGTCTTATGTTTCATCACTAGTGAAAGGAATTTCCTGTTGAGAATACATGTAGATCAATTTTATCTTAACTGATATCTTGTCTTGTCTTATTACGGGTCTTAAGTAATTTTCAGAAAGCTGTATTGTAGTAGCCTAATAGGTACATGTATTAGTAAACTCTTCAGCGATGAAGGTTTGATACGTAAAGTGAATTGTTGAAATAAACTTTTGGTGATCTCTCTCGTAAAAGTAAAAACATCGATCTAGGAAAGTAAGCTATGCTATAGACATAGTACATACAGTTTTATTGTTCAGTAAGCTCTGTTTTAATTTGAAATATTTTGTGAGCTCTGTTATAGTAGTAAGTTTATAGTTAATTAATAGCTGTATTGTAATAGTGCTTAGTGAACTCTAGTTGTGCATTAGTGGTCAGTGTCCAGTGAGTTGTGTCCTAAACGTTGTGACACAGCAGTCAAGAGATAACAGGGACCAAAGCAGTGTGGTAGACAGGAGCAATAATATAATACATATATTACATATTGTGAGGACGGTAATATTCCATGGGTTCCATGAAGAATGAGGAGGAAGTTTATCGGCAAAAAAAAAGGAGGGGGGGGGATGAAATTAAACTTCAGATGAATGTACTGGAAGGAAGAGAAGGCGATAGCCATCTTGTAAATAGGAGAAGACTAGGAAGACAGAAACAGGAAGAGCGAAAAACAAAACAAAACAAAGAAACAAGGATAAATAAACAAATAAACAAACAAACTGCATAAATAACAACTAATAACTTGGTAATAAGATATTTCTTCAAGATGGAATGACAGAAAAAGCAAACGCACAACCAGTCAAGCAAAACAGAAGCTCTTATTTGTGCCATGTACAATGTTTTATTTTCAACACTAATGATACGAATAAACCATTAATTACATCATGTACAGTGCTAGTTTGACATCGCATTGTATTACACACAGAGCCGTACTGGCTACTCGGGAGTTTGGGAGTTTCTCGATGGGCCGGTGCGTCAGTGGGCCGCTGGGCCGGTAGGTCTGTGGGCTGGAGGAACTTCTATGTCCCAGGTGGGCCGGTTAAATTGGCAAAGACCCGGGCCGATTTTTCGAGCCAGTCCGGCCCTGATTACACATATGCCTTTACAATGTAAGACGAAGATAAAAACAACTGCTTTTATTTTCTCTTTCTCTCTCTCTCTCTCTCTCTCTCTCTCTCTCTCTCTCTCTCTCTAGTCTTCACGGTTTACACACATTTTCTATCGATTTCTTTCTTCTCTATCTAAAAAACTTTTTTTAAGAACTGGGTAAGGCCATCTGAGTAACCGCCCTTGCTCAAGTCGAGCCAGGGGAAAATGCTCAGCGATTCTAAATTTTGAATCAATGGGTAGGCGTGAACGACATGTACCTGTGTGCACAGTGTCCACATTAAAATTTTAGAACTGTGCGTGGGCATTACTGTTCAGAGAATTGAATCATCTTTTTCTTTTAAGTTTAAACAAATGTCGAAATGGCAGCTTATGCATGCTTAATATGATAAAAGACTGCTTCCTCCTCAATGGCAAGTCTCCCCAAAAACATTTTTGAAAACAACAACAACAACAAGAAAAGAAGATTTTTAATATTTCGTTTTCGTACCGAAATGGCCTTGATGATAGCAAATGTTCAACATGGCAGATGACTACAAGGGCACCTACAGAGGTACTAGTATATGGGGGCTTTTTATAATGAAAAAATACGAAAAAGACACCCGAATTTAGTATTTGTATGTTGATGAAATCTTAGTCTTAGTGTAGGTAGAGAGTTCTATTCTATTTGCATATACCTCGAGCCTTGCTGAAGAAAGTTAAATATCTGTAAGTTGTAGGCCTCAGATTTGTATAACTGAGGTCAATGATAAGCATCTCTCTATCTCTGCTCTGATTTTTTTTTGGGGGGGGGGGGTTGCAGGGCAGGCTAAACAAAAAGAATAGAAAAGTTGGAAAGTGGACGACAATGAGGATCAAAGTTCAATTTCTCCAAGGGTGGGTCAATTTAATATGAAGAGATTCACATCCCGAAGCTACGTTGCCTGATCACGCCTTATAGATATTAAAAATAATAAATGGATGGATGGATGGATGGATGGATGGATGGATGGATGGATGGATGGATGGATGGATGGATGGATGGATCTGTGGATGGATGGACGAACGGACGGTTGCATGGACTGGGAATGATAATATGGACGGATGGACTGGTGGGCGAGCTGTCTAACGGTTTGATAGATGCAGAGAGTGATAAGCGAATGAAATACACTGATGATTGGATGGTCGGGTGGATGAAGAGATGAACTGGCAAGTGGACGGATGAGATAGATAATATGCTAACTTACCACACATAATGACCACAGAATCCACCAAAACAAGACAATGTACATGTTCACAAATGAAGCCCAGGAAGTCTCTGAGCAACAGCAATTAAACTTAGAGTGTTTGGTGTGGGG
>JBCAUA010501097.1:0-32436 GCA_038406235.1 Peronia verruculata | reverse complement strand
GCATGTTTAGGTGAGTGTGTTTGCTTTTCTCTCTCCCCCCCCCCCCCCCCCATGCGCCTACCCTTGGCGTACACGGCTCCTCCTTTGACTCCTTAATTATTTTATATACAAACTACACTGTTTTGGGTATTCTTGCATTATTTTGCTTCCTATTATCCAGGAATAAACGAACAAAAACAAACAAACAAACAAACAAAAAACAAACAAAAACAAAAAAAAAACATAAAAACAAAAACAAACAACAACCAAAAAAAAAAAAAAAAGATAGAAAGAAAAGAGAAAGAGAAAGATAGATAAAGTAAAGGAAAACAGGCAGAACGGAAGACAAGAGAAAAAAAATATGATAGAAGAAATGAAATAAAACAAAAAAAGAGAAAGAGAAAGAAAAGTAGAAAGAAGAAAAAATACAGAGGGAAAGAAAGAAAAGGAAAGAAAGACAAAAAAAAAGACAGGAAAATAAGAAAAACACAGAAGCAAATGAAAACTGAAAAAAAAGTTACAAGTATGTGTAGATTATCACCATTCTTAACAACTCCAGATCTATCTTTCCATGTCTTAATGTCGATATAATAATGCAAGGCTGATACACGTATCCTTTTCTCAGGAATGAACAATTGTGACTGCCATTGTGCCAACCAAATCACATCCCTTTGCCAAGAACAAGAAATTGCCAACAAAACGCGAGCTAAGTTCTTTGCTGCTCTATCACCACTTCTGGGCTATTTAGAGATAAATATATCATCATATGAAAGAGGGATAGTAAATCTACCATATAATGTCATTACTTCACTTATCACTTGCCCAAATAGGTAGATTTGAAAATCATTTTGTCCTATCTCCTATGTGCAAAAGCAGTCGCTAAGCATAAGACATCAATAGATTTGTTCCGACCAAGGTTGGAAATACCGGAGTCTATTTTTAGGAGGAGGGTACAAACACTCCAAACTGTTCATAAATTTGACTCACTTTTCGGTTTGACCCTGTTACGGTGTGAAGGAAATGTATCACTAAAACTCCTCACTGTGAGCCTATTGAACCTAGATGGCCTCCACATAATAGTAGTATTGAGTAGTGTTAATGATTTAATGACGTAATAATAGTGTGACGTACTTCCGGCGTCTCATTTTTCCCTAAGTTTTGCGTTCGACACTAGTGATGTGGGATTTCGTGGTGTTTATTTTCAGTAGGGGGTACAAACACTCCGCAGGGAATTTCCAGATCTGTGCTTAGTCGAATATGAACTATTTTCTCAAAATGCGAAAAGTGAAGATAAAAATTCAAAAATGGAGATTGAGAGAAGTGTTGTATTGTAAAGAAGGAAAAGTCACTTCTTCTCTGTTATTTGAAATCTAAGCAACAGAAACTATTGAATAATTCACTACATTTATATGACGATAATTTTTGCTCATTGTGAGATTTTTTAAAGAATTTTTGTTTCAAACAAGAAAATAATGTGCGTGTGTGTGTGTGTTTGTGTGTGTGTGTGTGTGTTTAATTTTCTTACACCCCTCGTATACAGCACAAAAGGAAGTAATCTAGCTGGCTGAGGGGGGGGGGGGGGGGGGAAGGTTCCTTGTTCTCTCCTATCGAAAGCTGGTCACACCCCAACCATACCAATTTTTTTTTGTATCCGATACAGTATTCCCCCGTTTATCGCGGGTTCATTTTTTGCGGATCCACTGCATCGCGTTTTCTTTTTTTTTTTCTATACAGCGGGTGCGCCGTTATAAATAAGATATTTTATAACAGTATGGTAGAAGTTCATAAGGGCTTAAAATGTATGTAAATAACAAAAAAATTAATAATATATAGCATCCCTGCTTCGCGGATTTTCAGTTAACATGGGCAGTCCTGGAACCTAACACCCCGCAATAAACGATGGAATACTGCATTCACAAACTCTAACACGCGAACCAGACAGACAATTAAATGATTAATTCTAACAAGTGCAAAAAGCCAACACAAAACAGCGCACGACTATGTTTGTCACTGTATGGAAAAGCAACAACTTTTATTTACAAATTCACCAAAATCTTTGAGGTACAAGTAAGATAAACCTGTCAAAATTTGTCATTTCAAAGAAGGAAAAAAAAAAACTTGTTACAAAACAAAACATTTTTTTTTCAAAAATTTAAACATAAAAGCGAAACGAAACATAGTTAAACGAAACGAAACAAACAAACGGCAGAGACAAACAGCGAGTGTACTGTACCGGATTCATAGATAGAGACTGGCTTGCTGAACACAAACCCACGACTACAAAATTTAATGTGGAATCAACAATAAAAATGGCACAGGTTTGTAACTGAGGTACGGTACGGTACGGCCCCTAGGGTAGTCATGTCCGCTCCCGGTGACCTGGAGCACACACTCAACTAACTCGGTAACATTGTACTTGTGCATTAGGTAGCTGTAGAAAGTATAGAGATACACAAGATGGTGTGAACAGAATGACCATATCGTAAACTACGTCGATGATGACAGCGATGGCAATGACTCTCAGTTATGTATCTACATGTACTTGCCTGCAAACACAAACACGCAACTCCTCTATCCAACGCTACATTTATTCATCCATCTATCCATCCTTTTATCCATCCACCTATTGATCCATCCATCCATCTATTCATCCATTCATCTTTTTATTGATCCATCCATCTATTCATTGATCCATCCATATATATGTACTGATGCATCCATTTACAACTGTATTGATCCATTCATCCATCCATCTATCCATCCATCTACAGTTCCATCCATCCATCCATCCATCCATCTATATCAACAATGACGGAAGAAACATACATGTACCTATTTATAAAACACACACTATTACGAAGACAAACAGAGAAATCAGGTCACGGGGAACATTTCCAATATGCAGTAACAATAATCTAAAGAAAACAATACCAACGATCAAACAACAGCCCCTTCTTCCCTTCAGCCTTGCCTTTTCTTTCTCTTTGTTAAATCTCTGACTATCACAATAATTCAAACTAACTCTAAAAAAACGTTCGCATTGAGCCGTCGCAGTTAGCCTATGAATTTTCCCTACATGGCTACTGTCTACAGGAAATGAGAGGCGCCGTAAACCGCAAACCAACGCCATGATTTGTAAAGAAGCGCCGTACACTAAAATTGCGCCATGATTTATAAAGCAGTGCCGTAAACTACGATTACTCAATGACTTGTAAAGCAGTGCCGTAATCTAGAATTACGCCATGATTTGTAAAGAAGCGCGTTAACAAAAACTGCGCCATGATTTGTAAAGCAGTGCCGTAAACTACGATTACGCCATGATTTATAAAGAAGCGCCGTAAACTGCATTCACTCCATGATTTGTCAAGAAAACTGAAGCTGCTAATCTTTCACATAATAATTTGTTATACAGAGTTGTTGGATATGTGCTTAGGCTTAAGGCTTAACAGATAAGTAAAATGGTAGGCGCGGGGGGTGTTACGTGCTCTTGCACTAAAGTCCCTGTGTAAATCTGTACACCATCACCGGCAAAGTCTTCCAGGTAATATCATGGTGATAACCGGATACACATTATTATAAGTAATTATTAACAGTAAGCACAATATCATAATTAATAGTTAATATGGGACTTGGCCCACATGCTTCACCGGTTTTCAACATTGCGCAAAAAATAAAACATGAGCTACTTTTTAAAAAATCTTGCTAACTAATAAATTGAATACAAATATTCAATTTTAAACTGCAACTGATAGATATACATGTATTATATATACTATTATTTTTATCACATGTATAACACTGGTCGGGCACATATATAAATTAAAAAAACATTTAAAACATAAGACCAAAACGGGGACCAGAATATTATTTAGAATCTTCAGCTCAGTGTTGACATACAGATCTGCCCATGCATACATATCGTCGCCTCAGAGTGAAATTGTCCTATCTAAAACATAAAATTTCTGTAGTTAGGACAAGTTAATTCTGAGGCGAGGACACATTTACATATTCATGCATCTTCCTGGTACGGGTTCCAACTTTTTCACTCAAACAGATAAACAACAGCAATGCAATACATAATGATCGTGACATGTTAATATGATATTCTACACACCTCACTAAAAGGTGTCCCCCGAGACTAAACACGAACAGTACATTAATAATGCAATACAATGTCCCAAACGAAAAGTTCAGTCGCACAAAAACACAACAAACAAAACAATTCTCTTCTCTTAAAAACTTTGAACAAGATACAAGTTCTAACCGAAAAAGAAATGCTCCATTATTCTTTACAACAGTAAATCCAAAATGAAAAAAAGTCTCATCCAAAATCAAGCAAACAGTTTATACATAACAGTTTTTTCTTTCACACACAGGGGAAGCAAAACCTCAGTTAGACACCACCCCCCCCCCCCCCCCCCCAAAATGCATACATACATAAATAAAATAAATAAATAAACAAACAAACAAACAGAAAAAAAAAGAGAAAAATTCCAATCAACATAATATACTGCATACATATTAAATTCTGAAAAAGAATGTTTTCCTCCCCACAATACACATGCTACTCGTTTACATCTTGTACAACTGATAACATGGGAGCATATAAGTGCATGATCTCTGTAACAAGTGGTGACTTTGTATGTGGATGATTATAAATATAGGTTTCTGTTTTTTTTGGGTTTTTTTCCCCTCTTTTTTTGAAATTTATTTTTTTCTTTTCTTTTTCATTCTTTCTTTTTTTTTTTTTTTTTATAAAGAAACAATTGAAATCGAGGTATTAAAGAAAAAGATGTGGACAGCAATGTTGGTGCCAAAAGGTTTTTGGGGGGGGGGGGGGGGGCATATTGAGAGAAAAGGTAGGTGACAGATTGAGAGAAAAGGTAGGTGACTATCTCAGGCAAAGCCAGACATAACTTCAGGCTGATTTCTATGGTATGGCTCTCTGCCTCCTAGAAAGATCAGAAATTATGTTTCTTTTTTTTTTTTTTTGTGTCCTAATGGCCACCAGTCTTTGAAGGCCAGAATTATACATGAAACTTCACCGGATTTGGTTGAATAGAGGTTTTTGAGATAATGATGCACAGAGAGATTTTGTCTTGGGTCTTTGGACATAGTACATGAAATGACTGGATTTTGTTGAATTTATTTCAAAGTCTCTCTAGTCATGACCTTCAACCTTTGCTTTGAGTGCCAGACATTTTAAGTTACTGGAAACTTATAAACTTTATCTTTCCAAACTTTATCTTGAAGCCTTTCAACTCATGAGAAGATTTACCTTTACTCTTTAAAGATCATACATAATACATAACAGCTAAAGATTTAAAATGGCTATAATGAGGTCTTCAAGGTAGGGTCATGATCTATTGATTGTTACAGACAAAACTACCAGAATTTGCAGTTAAGTTTGAGGTCATAGATTTGGTGACTTCAAATTGGCCATGAATTGAAACAAATTTTTGATAACCAGAAAGACATCTAAATTTTGATTTCTGACACAAGTTTAATCATTTTGATCGAAAAGGAGGGGAGCATCTTCAGATTATCAAGGACTCATTGCATGTAATTGAGAGGCGACACCATGAAATCAGGCGCTCGGTAAACTGAGCCGACTGGAGAAATCACGTGTTTTTCAACAGTGAATGAGAATTTAACGAATTTTTTTTTTCTTCACAGAAGCCTTCTATATCAATAAAAAAAAAAATGCATTTCAGAGTTCAATTTACTGAAACAGATCACGCAAAAGCCCCAAAATTGTAATTTAGTGGCATGGTCTGACAAGGAGTAACGAGAATTTACAAAAGTGATTGGCAATTTTCTCAATAAATTCTGCTGCAGCAACGGGTCACACACATCAACTTTAATTGCCAATAGCTCGACTTCTTCTTAGGGTAGAACAAAACATTTTTTCACACACAGAAAGGGAAATGAATAACCTTTAAGGTGATACCAATAACTCCACATATGCTCAAAAATTGACGAGAGCCTGATTTCATCGTGTAGCATCTTAATTTGTTCTAGTTATGGCACAGATGCCATATTTCACAATCCTGGGACTCTGTGCCACATAATAATATGTTAAAAGGCAAACTCATAACATGGAAAAGCAGAGAAATCATCACTGGCTAGCACTGACAATAAGAATGAAACAAAACTTCAAAATACTCAAAAATTCAGTCCGTCTTTCAAGAGATCTTGACATGACATCATGTGTATACAAAGCTGCCATACGCCACAAAAGTCAGTCTCAGCCCATGTACATCAAATCAAACTTTGTCAAACTTAACATCTTTCTCAACTACATCAATCATCCCTTTATTTCTTTCGTCTCACCTTCTCTCTTCCCCTCCCACTGCCATTCACCCACTTCTCAACAAAGCTGTCCTGAGGTAATGCAAGAAAGGGTCATCATTATCATGTTATAGTTATACATATAACTAAAGGCAAACATCTGGTATGATGTGTAGACACCATACAAAAGAGGTAACACAAGTGCTGAGGTCCTCAAAAAACAGGGGGAGGAAAAAAAATTGAAAAAAAAAAAAAAAAATACTGACATAAAAAAATAATGTTCAGTAATTCATGTATTGTATATTATATCTTTTTTTTCCAAAAAAAAAAAAGTTGATAAAAATGTTCTGTTCTTGATACATATTGAAGGTACTTGAAGGATCAGGTTATGTGTGAGGTAGGACTGTACGATCGTACGTGTAGGTGTGCTGGTGAATTTTCTAGCTAAATATACCAATTTCAAGGAGGTACTTTCAAGATTACGATGCTGAGGTAGGGCCTATGGCATATGTATGTGTGTATGTATGTATAGGATGTATGTATGCAAGTTCTGGTGAAAATTCTTTCTGAAAATGTTATGTAGGAGGTACTTTCAGAATTAAGACTATATGTGAGGTAGGACCTATGGTATAACATTATGTTTGTACGTGTATGTGCCTACAGATATACAGTTCTTTCTGGATACCTGTGTGAGGCATTTCAAGATTAGGTTATATGTGAAGGAGGACCTATGGTATACATAGTGTGTATACATTTGCAGCATGAAATGTCTCTATGAATACATACAGGTGGTACATATGGATATATTATACATATATATAAATGTGTGTGTGTGTCCTATGCTTGCTGATTAGGCTCTGTGTGAGGTAGGACCTATGGTATATGCATTTGTATGTGTGTGTAGATAAAAAGGGCTCTGTGGATACATATAGGAGGTATTTCTGGGTTACACTGTCTGTGAGGTAGGACTATCTATACGTCTGTGTGTGCGCTGCCAGTGGCTGGGCCGCTGAAGAGGACTAGGCTGACCATATACCTTGGGCAAATTTGAGAAAAGGCTGACCAGATCCCTGTGATAGTTATCTCAACAAATTCTGACAAGGGGACAGGCTGTAAAGGCAAAAGTTTACATTAAAATTCAAGGCCTTACTACAAAAAAAAAAACAAACTCTGACAAATCATTATGACTGACAGCTGGACAGGCCATCAAGGCAAAAGATTACATTAAAAATTCCAGGTCTTACTACAAAAAAACAAACTCTGACAAATCATTCTGGCTGACAGCTGGACAGGCCATAAAGCCAAATGATTACATTAAAAATTCCAGGTCTTACTACAAAAAAACAAACTCTGACAAATCATTATGACTGACAGCTGGACAGGCCATAAAGGCAAAAGATTACATTAAAAGTCCAGACTTGGCAACATAGCAACAAACTCTGACAAATATTTCTGAAAACTGGATTAATTACATGTACAATAGCAGTACATTGCATCACAGTTCTAGGCTTTCCTTGGGAATAGAAAACAAAAAACAAAAACAAAAATAACAAATTACACACAAACGAGACTGATAACTGCCATTGCTTTCAGTTTCGGTATAACATGACAACACCGCCGAATTTAAATGTGGCTGAACTTTCATTAGAAGAGTGAAAAAGAAATAATTCCAATTTGATGTTGGTCAATCCTAATAAAGGTAAGGGGTCGATCAAGCTACAGACACATACATTGCCCTTTGTATTTTTTTAAAAAGTCAAATGTAATCATTTTTTTCATTTCTGAATCAGTTTATTTCCATCGAAGCTTGGAGTATCATTTCTTAGACAAAAATAAATTTTAATGTCGTGGTAGAAATGTCATACTTAGATACTTTTACAGAGTTAAATGACACTTTTTGGTTGGCAATTTATATCTGCAAAGCTGTTCTCTGTGTCATTTTCCCGACAGAACACACCATGACAGTCGGGCCCACAAAGATGATCTATGTACCGATCAAAGAGGTTGTAAAAGCTAGAACTGTTTGCCATTATTTCATATGAATGTTTACAAAGCTCCTATGACCTAGAAGTCTTCTGGGATAACAGCAGTTAAAAAAAAAAAAAAAGGGTGCCGTCTATTTGGGCCTGTTGGCCCAGCTAGACCTGGAGTCCATTTCAAAACTCAGAACCTCAAAACTGCAAACAGACGCTCCCATGTGCAAGCCAATACAAAATTGTTTCATCTTTACTAAGTGGTGCACGTTTCTCATTTGCCTTTGCTTCCTCACTGCCCAGATAGACACTCTGAAAGAACGTAATACATCTGTTTCCTCCATGAAAAATAGTCACCAGTGCAAAGAGTATTATTCTGGATATCCTGATGTGTCGTGAAGTTCTGAATACTTGTGATACAAAATCATCAGTCAGATATTTCCATCCTCCTCTTTTTTGTCCCTGCCTTCACTCCCATATAGACAGTTTCTATGCTTTTGTATACAGACATCTGGTCAGCCTAACAGTCGCACAGCAATGCACTGAACCCCACAAGCCATCCAGGGGTCCATTTGCTCAAAGGCTCTCACATTTTTTTGAAACTGTGCATTTGACTTACGATGAAAACAAAGACAAGAAGGGGAAAAAAAAGTAATAAATCCAGTTTCAGTAGCTCTGATTTCCTATGTTGCCACTTCCACACTAAATTATCTTTTCTCAACAGGTGTAAACATCATTCTAGAGAAACAGTGGCACTCTCAGCAGCTTTTCTAGCACTTTCAGGGTTAAAGAAGTGAAACATCTACAATGACAGCTCAGCCGCTGGTTTCATGGCTATCAACTGGATGAAATGAACTATAAAAATGATTTCTGTGTCTGAAACGGTTGTACTATAAATACTTGTTCAATAGGTTTGGATACAACATATTAGACCCTCCACCCCTACCCCCTTTTTAAGTTGATTGAGGTATTTATCTAACTTGTGAACAAATGGGTGACAAAAATGATGACAAAAAACCAGGCTTTCGTTACTGCTATAACCAGCAAGTCAAAAGCTGATAACAAAACCATCAAGTGGCAGTCCCACTGAACAATGAACAAGGTGTCCAAAAACTATCCTCAGAATGTCTGGTAATTTACAAGGGCAAATGACAGAAATATGTAGGCTTTTTCAGTCTTGTTCTGTGTACAAAGACACTTCATTAGTATATCCATCAAAATAGACTGACTTCTTGCAGTCTGGCTATACTAATGCAAAGCTGTTTTCTCCTCATGATTCATAAACTGCGCCAGCATAATGATCATACAGCATAGTGTTTGGGTGCATGATTGAAATTCAAGTAAATTACATAAATGAGATGCGACACCGTGAAATCATGTGCTCATTAAATTGATGCGACCACAGAAATCATGTTGTTTTTTTTCCAGCAGTGAATGAATTTTTAAAACATTTTTTTCTTCACAGAAACCTTCTATTTGAATCTAAAAATTGTGCTGAAACAGAGAGTAAAATTCCAGAATTGTAAGTAAGTGGCATGATCTGACATGGATTAATAAGGATTTACTGAAGTGATCGGCCATTTTCTCAGAAAATTCAGCTGTAGCAATCATCTTTTAATTGCATATATCTTGACTTTTTATTGAGGAAGAATAAACAAAATTTTTTCAGCCATGGAAAGGAAATGAAAAGTCTTTACATTGATAGTGATACCAATAACTCCATATGCTCAAACTTTGACAAAAGCCTGATTTCATCCTGTCACACCTCAAATTACATATGAAAGTCCCAGAGCAAAAGTACCTTACTCTATTTTCTGCATTTGGAGGCAACACAGAAAAGGCCCTAGTGGGGAAAAAAAAAAAAAGAGGGGGGGGGGGAAATCTGTAAGATTAAGCGTCAAGCTTTAAAATGCAGAGCATCCTAACATTAGCAAAATGCCAAAGAGGATTTCCTAGGATAGCATATAATTTCAGGAAAAGAAAAAAATTTCTTTCTAGGGGATACATTTTTTCTAACTGGACTTCAGTACTTTCTATTCTGGGATCTCCGTAGTGGATGCTTACAACCTGGCTCCTACTATATCACAGATATGCGACAGTGCACATTTTCTTTCATTTCATTTCACAGTTTTGTGTGTCATACAGCAACTTTGACTTAATGATGAAAGAGCACAGATAATTTTTGTCTGGGATCCTGCACTCAGCTGCTATCACATTTGAAACAGAGAATATCTGATAGCTTATTCCAGTTCAGACTTACTGTCTTTGAATTTGGTTTAAAAAATTCATGTAAAAAGATTTAGTTCAGGAGAGGGTGAATTTAATGAGTCTTTTGTGTCCTTGTTGCGTAAATGACTGAGAGTCTTGTACTTTGGTTTTTTTTTTTTTTTTTCTTTCTTCTCAGGCTATGACAGTGCTGGGGAAAAAAAATGTGTTTGGAGTAAGTAAGGAAATGCATGTTTTGAATGTTGAAAATGAACCTTAATCAGAGCATAACATATGACAGATAAAAGGAGATATGGCAAAAACATGATTTTTATCTTGACAATTCAGATCTATAGTAAACGAAATAATGTGACTGAAGATCAGGGTGAAATTACTACATTATTTTGTATGACAAAACTGATGAATCAAATAGGCAAAAAACCTGTCCCTCCAGGCTTCATTCATCTACTTACAATTTCATTTATGACATTATAATTTGCCAGCCCTAAACTAATCTTCATCAATGCAATGAGGATGAAGAGACCTTGTCAAATGCATACTCTCGTGTAAGTGATCTCATGGTCACAGACATTCCCAATCATTTGCTGTTTGACATCTCTTAGTCAATACCGCTCACACAGCCTTGCATTGCATGTCACAGTACTGCAAGTGTACATACAAGCAGAATCATTTATCAAGAACAATCTAAGTCTATGGCACAATCTGTGTAGAATATGACCAAATGAAAAGTCAAATAATTATAATATACATCTATGTGATTCAGTGACTGCCTGACATCTTATGAGAAACTGACATACATCACATGACCTGGTAGAATGAATCTGATGTGTAAGGACTCTCCCGTCCAATAACTTGAATTTTCCTGGCTCTGGGGTGGTATTAAAACTTTGAAAATGACTGTCTTGACACAAAGAGTCTTGGCTAAGTCATGTTACCACCGACACAAAGCATGCTGGGTTGGTTATTTTTTCTAACGACAACCCAAAAAGTCTGACATCCAAGATAATTATCCCAGCAGTCTGACAAATCACACAGCATTTAACACACACAGCATTTAACACCAATGATCACTTGGACCAGCCACTGAAACATTTTTTATTGCTTTTTAGATCTGTTTTTTTTTTTGGTCGTTTTACTCTGTAAACTGTCTAGAAATCTATATAGAAATATTTTATCTTCAGTCTTTAAAAACAACTCCATCTGTGTCACTCACTACCTCCCGAAAAACAAAAAACAAAAAACAACAATATACATGAACAACTTTAAGAAAATCTGTCTTGTCTCCATTCCATAAAAAAAAAAGGGGATAATCATAAGATAGTTTAGTAGTTACAGTTTGCTGTTTTTTGTATCAAATACTTTGAAGGTTTTTGTTTTTTTTCACTTTTCCTTCATTTGTGGTGACAACACTCAAATCAGTTCTTCTACTTGTGGCCAGAAAATAACTGCACAACCAAAATATTTATAGAATCTCTTCCAGAGAACAAAGGGCACTATTTTTGCCCTGACTGGTACCTCAGGTTTTCAAGACATGGACTACATGTATTCCATTCCCAATACTAAAGCTAAAGTTTGTAAAATTTGTATGCTTGCATTACATTGCAGCCACTGATGAAGGGCAAACTTTTTATACATGCATGGTTTGATACAGTGAAATCCTGACCATAAGAACTCTTCAGTTATTATTAGGCCCATTTTCTAAATTGAAAAAAAAAAAAGTGAAAAACATGCCACTGGTAAAACTCAGTGGTGTATGTATGAACTCCGTACATAATGACGACAAAAAAAAAAAAAAATTTAAAAATTAAAAAATGAAAGTTATATGTACAATTTAAAAACAATTCATGGTGAAGACTAGCATATGATATAATGTGTCACTCATTACCCCTCCCCAATACAGTAAGATGAAGTTAACAGCTGATGAACTGAATGGCAACACGCATGATGTGCAAATATGTACAATAGAGATGTTGAGGTAATATGTTTCTGTAGGTGCTGGTTTTCCGAGAGATCTGCCTGCCTGTCTGTCTGCCCATATAGACAGGAGTGAGATACAGTTCACAATTTTTCTTATGGATCACATCCGTGACCTGTGTAAGTTGTGCTGCAGCAAATACTACAGAGGTATTTCAAGTTCTTGGGCATCCTGATATTCACACTGCGATCATCTTTCTTCACAATGGTTTTACACATCTGTGTTATGTCTCAATGACTGGACAACATAACAGCTGAAACATGGTGGTCATCTAACATGAGATAGCATTAAACTGTCACAAAAACAAGTACAAGAGGTATTTCATACCCTTTGGCATCCTGAGTTTTCATACTACAAAAGAAAAAAAAAAAGTTTTTCCCCATGATGAATTTATGAATAAATATAAAAGAGGTATTCAATATCCTTTGATGCCCTAGTTTGATACCAGGGCAAAATGTTCCATAATGAAAATGTACCTTTCAGTTATGATAACAATGTCAACGTCGAAACAAGTAACAACTATGTCTCTATCAGCTGTAGCGTGACAAATACTAAAGAGGTGTTCACATTTTTGTTTCTGAGGATTCTAAACTGCCACTATTTTTTCGAGCAAAGAACTTTCACATTTCAAAAATATTCCCTGAATGGATAACAGTAATATAAAATTATAGCCATTAAATGGATGACATCTATCCTCCTCTTTCTCTGCTGTTTTGTCACAAACGATATTTTGAATCCTTTAGTATCGTGGGTTTTATACGATCATGATCATCATTTTCATGAGCTCATACAAGATATAAAAGAGCATTTGTATAATTAATTCGTATTACATGCCGTATAAATTTTCTATTGTGTCACTCGGCTGGTTAATATAAATGATCAATAGACAGGTCTGTCGAATGTGTAAAATATACCGTAACAAACAAAAAACAGGTCATATGAGCTAATTCTGGTCCTTTGATGACCTAGATCTTGGCTGACTGTGACAATTATTCCCACTGTGATTGTGAATTTTTGAAACAAAATATCAACACACATTTAATTTCTGTGATGCCTGTTGTTCAAAACAAGCATACTGCCATATAGTTCTTATAGAGAGCCTGTAGTTAAGTTTTTCATATGCTTCAGCGTCTTGTCTTTTCCTAAAACAAAAAAAAATCAAACCTCCAAAAGGTACTAGAAATATATGTGAATGAGGTATTCGATTCCTTTAATGCTTTGAGGTTTATGATCAAATAACTATGTCCCATGCCGTATGTGAACATGACAGTTTCTTTCCATTTTTAAGTTGAATAAGATACGTATATATGTTTCTCTTTTGGTATATTTCAAGTCACAAAAGTTATTCCCAGCAATTTTCTATGTTGTTTTAACATGCAACCTTTCAATCCTAAGATTATCTTGCCTTTAAGTGCATATTCACTTTGGTCAGAAGACGTCTCAACATCTCTGTCTACTTTTCAACCAATTTTTTGCCTGCCAATGGTTTGCTTACATGTAAACACACAGGACCTCCAAAATATATTCATTATATTTCTGAGACGGCTTGATATCAAGATTCACTATCCAAGGAAGTGGAGGACTGCTGGGTCAATAAAAAGAGAAAAAAAAAAACCCAGAAAAGTCAAGCAGGTTGCAAATTTTTCTACCAGTAGGATTCAAATCTGTGGCATTTTTGCTGAAGAGCCGACATCTTACCCCTTTCTAGGGAGCCCCTGCATTTACAACATGCTCTTCCCATAAACAGATTGGATAATCTGATATCCCTGATTTCACACAAAGCACTCACTATAAGCAAAGAAAAAAAAAAATGATTGAGTCAGTGTCTTTTATCCTGAAGCCTCACGATGAAGACTAAGGTGATAAAATTACAATGTAATCATTTTCTCCCCCTTATAAATTTTTTTCTCCCTATATTCTGAGGTGATCTGTTGAAGGTTAGGAGGTATTTCTGAACTTTAATAAGCACACAACAGGGCAAAAAAATATTATACATTCTGGATGATACTGTTTGTAATAATAACATGGCAGCAGCAGACATACATAATGAAACAATATAGATCTAGTAATGTTAATCGGGTCTTCTCTCTCAGCAAAGTCTATGAACAAATAACAAACATTAATATATAACAATATAACTCTACGTCCTAGGCCCCTCCTTCTAATGAAGAACCACTGTGCTTTGGATACAATGACATGTAGTTTCAACAGAAGTTTAAACTGCTAGACATATGTCGGTTTCTTATGAATTATGTAAATCTCAATTCATGAACCCACACAAGAAGAAGAATATTTAATTTGGATGCCCTTTTCAAAGCTGGATCTCCACATCTTTTAAAAAGGAATCACTCAGCATGAGTCGCACAAAATGTATTGAGTAACTGAACTGGCAGTTTTCACACTCATCTTCATTAAAAACCATTATAATTTCTGCCTGCTGCATCAAGAGCTTCTTCATGCACAACTAAGTCTGAGGTCAGGGGTCAAAGAGGGTGGGTCAGAGGTAAGTAAGCACATGTGCTAAACAACTGGGACACATTGAAGCCATGGTTAGAGGAAGTTGGGAACATTAACAAAGTCACATACAACTAGAGAACAAGAACAAGATAGCAAGAGATCTCACACAAATAGAAGCAACTTCACTGCCTAAGGAGTCAAACATGCGCACGAGTCATTGGGTTGTGTGAAACCCAAAGGCGCAGTGAAAGCGAGAACCTATTACAGCTCTCTCCATTTCACCCAAAAAGACATCAAATCCTCCATTCAATCTACAGGGTACAATATCTTTGGTGTAGATTTCTTACATACTACCTAACAAGTGCTAAAAGGAACAAAAACAACAACAAAAAATTACTGTCTCATCAAAACAACAACATAATTGTAAATGCTTTCTCAAACAAGAAGTTCCTTAAATTTACAACATGTCTGATATATGATTAACAAAGAGTTAAAATTTGTACTAGAATTTTCTGTTGTATGTTTTCTGAGATAAAAAAAATCATACATCTAGGAGATATAAGATACTCATATAAGCAGTTAGACAGTTCAAGCGATGTTTAGATGTTTAAATTAAGATTGTCGGTTCTGAGAGCAATAACAAAAAAGACAGCCTCATTTCAATGGCAACTGATTATGAATTCCATGATCAAATCGCCTCTATACTTTCAGAGCAACATCGGAATCTGTGTTCTAGAAACAGATCGTAACCTATTGTGCCCCCCCCTCCTCCTTTCCAAACAAATCATTCAAATTCAGTTAGAGCACATTGTGCTTTTTCAAAGTTAGAGCACATTGTGTTTTTTTTTCATGTGATTCTAGCCTTAGGGATATCAAAGCACACAGTAAAATATAAATATGTGAATAACTGTAACAGAATCTGACAAAAAAAAAAGTCCTATTATAGGGCTGAAAGGCTCGATAGTGATAAAATGGAATTTGGGCCTGGCTGGTGTAAGTTATTCAAAGTTTTCAAGAAGCCTCATCAAAAACAAGACCTAATACCAAGAGAGGTCATACAACTGGCTTACTTGACCACTGCAAGGCTTTACACTTGAAGCATCAACCATAACGTGACGCAAAACTTATTTTTATTATGGAATTTTCTTTTTTTTTGTGTATGTGTGTGTGTGACTATCCATACATAACTGTTACCCAGAAATCTCTGCCTGGATATAAAAAAGAAAAAAATTTCTCCTACTTTGATGACTTATTTTATTCAGCCTCCATTGAGCTAATTAAACATCAAAAATGTGAAAAAGAGAGAGCATACTTTGCTACTCACACCCTTATCTATGTACTTCACAACATCATCAAAAAAAAATTATTTATACATATGGCATGACACAAAAGCATTAAATTGTACAATTCATCATCTCCAGGAATCCAATGTACATGTACAAATGTAGAACTCTCTCAACCAGTTTTTTTTTTTCCCTTAACCCCTAACAACTCACACCTTGATCACAAGCCGCACAAAAATGCATGAACCACACACATGTACACATACGTATACATACATACATAAACAAACAAAGGGTAAATATCTAAACCAGGACTGATCTCTTCAAAGTGTCAGTGACCAAACCAAGGCAAAAAAGCAGCATATATTATAATGTTACATGTTCTGTAAATGTACAAGGTTTTATCGCAGACCTAGGGACACCGGGCTGAACTACACACTAGGAGAGGGAGGTTGGTAGAAAGGGGGGGGGACAACAGCAACAACAATGTCAAAGTAACCACATCAAATGCGCACAAACATTTTAACAAAAGAAAATGCTTGTAAGATGAAAGAGGAGCTTGGGTGGGTTGGCGTGAGCAAAACTGTGCTGCAGCTTTCATGAAAACTAATCTACGACAAAATGACCAGTTCTTCAACCAACAAATGACAAGTGTTCTGCAATACAAATCATAATCATGTTCACCTTCAGAAGATTGTTGTATTCCCCTTATGTCCAACACTGTCTTCATGGTTACAGTTCATTATTTGCTACTAGCAGTGGGTCTCAGGATAATTCTTCAAGACAAAGATTCTGGAGTTTTTTTTTTTTTTTTTATTACAGTCTTTCTCAGCTACCTTTTGATTTTGCTCTCATGGCCCATACCATGTGCAAGAGTACGCGAAGAGAATCTTTAAAATGTTTAAATGCTGCCAGGCTATTTTTAACTGCCAAAGAGAACTGGCCAGATTTATTTGGTCTACCTCTGTTCAAAGTACATGTATATCATGCACGCACTGACAGATATGGAAAGATACTGACAAACCATCTCAGTAACAACTACCCTGCTAGAATACTATTGTGTGAGACCAAATTCAAATGCTACTGTAATTGCCTAACTCATGATCTGTACTAAGTAAAGCAAAGGCACAAAAACAAGAGTGCTATTTCATTCCTGTGTATTCCAACTGATTCCAAAACAATTCTGTAGGGCAGGGCGGGGGTGGGCAGTCTGCCTCAGTGTTTGCAGTGGCCTAAGAAAGTATTTGCCAGACAAATCTTCCAAATCTAAAATTTGTATTTAAAAAAAAAGAGAGATTACTTTTGTCTCATAAATTACTTGTCCTGGTAAATTTCATGAATTTAATACAATCCTTTTACGTGTTCCACTATTGTTCTCATTATATTTATTGATTAGTATTATGTCAGTTACACTTTGTGTTTAATGAAATGTAGAGTTAACTACATAATATGATCATTTTAAGAGGATCCAGCCTTCTGCAAACCAAAGTCCTCTCAAAGTTGTCCCTGGACATGACGATTGCCCATCCCTGCTGCTAGAGAAAATATTTCCAAGCATGCACAACAACAACAACAACAACAACAAAAAACATATATCTCCTTAAAACTGAAACACTACATTGGAAAATGTGCTCCCCTACAAAACCCAATCAATCTGATTTGGGATGATTCATTGGACAAATAACATAATGAATACAAATGTCATATCTGCTCCACTTGCTCAAATTCTGAGAACCGAAGGATACCCTCTCAGTTTTCATGGAAAAACTACAGCACATTTTTGCCCAGTCACTAGAAATACCATCACAGTATTGAACACCACTGACAGACCAACCTGTCTGTCAGACAGCAACAACAGCATCATCATCAATATCATCAGCAAACAACAACATCTTACAGTGGAACGCCAGACTGCACAGCGGACTGGACTCATTGAAACTTCTTTTAGTTTTAGCCTGAGAATTGAACAAAATCTGTCCAAATTGATTGTCGTCTGTCATTGCTGCACATGACAAACTGGCAAACTGATGAAAGAGAGACAGAAGAAATCCATTTCGATATTTCTCAAGTCCACTCACAAAAGCTGATTATTTGAGAGTCTTAACTCCAGTCTTGGTGTCTACTCCACTGACTGGGTCATTACATCAATGCATCCAATGATGAAACAGCTGTTCAGATCGCTGTTCAGATCAGGTCTTACATAGCCAGATGGTCACCCAAGTGCAACAGAGCAATGAACACATCCTGAATCTATTTTTAGACATAACTGCTAATAATACAAGAAAAAAATCATTGTCCCAAAGAGTGAAGCAAAACTTTTCAGCAAATATCCTGAACATAACCTTTGCTTGTGACATCTAAATTTTTCCTCTCTTCTTCTATGACCCCCTCCCTCCTCGCTTCATATAGATCTATTTCCTGACATAATTGATCAAACTTCTCCTCAGATGCAACTCTAACTCAGTAATGCTAAGCCTTCAAGCCATCTTAGGAAAGACTATTCCCACTGAATAAGTATTGCTGCTATACCCTTTAAAATGTCATGCACATGGGTTCCAGGAAATCTATGTATTTGTATTCTACTTGTGCATCAGAAAGATTCCTTGAGTTGGTGGTTATCACTTAAAAATGTTTTAAAAGTTTCCCCATGGTCAGGCTAGTAAAACCCTAAGACAAATTGACAAAGTACAAGCCAATGAAGAAATCCTAAGCGCCTCATCTGAACCAAAAATAGTTTCTTTCTTAAGTCCAACCAGCAGCCTTGAAACAACAAACCTCCCTTCACTTTTGTTCACACTGGACCAAGTTCAGGCAACTGTGCCAAACAACAATATTTCAATTTAAAAATTGATTTTTTTCCCCCAAAAAATACAGAAAAAAATGCAACCTAAGTTTTTTTCCATATAAACTTGAAACTCTGAGCAAAAATGTCATAAATGTCTCTATGTCACATTCAGAGTGTTCAGAACATTTCGCACCTTTGATTTTTTGTCGTTCTAGTGAAAAAAAGAAACTAGTAAAATGAGATGGACTAAGGATGTACCGCTCGAGTCTCACAAATGAAGTCACCACTAGGTTGTAGAAAAAAGAAAGCAAAATATTCTGTAACAACTTACTCAGTTCAAGTTGATGCTCTTGAAAAATTGTTTTTGCAGATTCTGATACCACGACGGATGAAGACAACATCTTCTCAATGTCCTGCTTGAAATAAAGCTAACATCAAAAGCATCTAAAAAAAAGGGAGAGGATGCCCTTTAACTTTTGGGGCATGTAATTTCTGATCTAAACAAACAAAAGAGGATTTTGTGGGAAGTTAATCTGTTATGAGGGGTATGAAAAGTTAGAATCTGCAAGTTCTCATGTCCATTCTGAATCTACTACGACTGGTCCATAACATTATGTACATAACTGTGTAATGGTACAGGATGATGTGAGCTTATGGAACTTCTTGTTATATGGTCTGTCTGGTGTTTGTGCTGAACATGAAGAGAAAATTTTCTATAGAAAATGGTGAAAGCTACCACAAGATACCACACACTAGCACTGATAACTGATAGTGATGGGACACTGAATGAATGATGTGATATCTTGAATTATCCCGAGGGCATGATCATTTCTTGTCGTTCATTGCTGTTGATTCAGAGTGCTTGTCGCTGATCAGAACTGCCACATTTGATCCAAAAGTTCTCAAGAGAACAGGAGACCGTGACAGTTTTCAGTGATGGGTGCTGGTCATGTGATTCTTACTGGCTCTATATTCTAACTCTAACATGCTTACAGCACAATCTCAATGGAGGTGTTAGAATATCAGTCCTGGGCCCTTCCAAGGGTTTTCTACATGATTAGACCATTATGTAGTACACGTTGTTATGATGCAGTCAAAACTATGAGGACAACATGAATGGATGGGTGTTGTATCTCAAATCCAGCATAGATAAATGACAAACCATACCACTGGCAGCGCCAAAGTACAATCATACATTTATATGTGTATATATGCATGAAAAATAGAGAGAGAGACAGGGTGATAAATTGATGGCACAAAACTTCTACAGACACTGGTCTGCCAACCTCTGCCTTCATAATCAGGTGGTCATTGCCTGGTTTCTCCTTGATGTCTGGCCAGATGACCACAGGTTCCCCAGCATACTAACCCTTGAAAGTCCTTGACCAATCTCTGCTGTGCAAACCAGTGTTCAACCTCTAAGGCAATGAGTCTCTGTTGTTGGTGTGTCTGTCCTGATTCCATCCTGAGATGACCGTACTCGCTCCACTGAGGAGATGCCTAAATTCCTAAGCAGTGCAGGCCAAATATAACACTTTTCCCATCAATCTTTTCTCCTCATTTTTCCTTCATTATTTTGGAAGCGACTTTGTCTTGGAAGAAGTTGATGTAGAGCTGTGTGTTGAGAGCAGAGTTGAGGCTCATCCTCTGAGGAGCTTTGGCATATTTGGACCATGTGTCGCTGTCTGGCTGATACAGCCACATCTCCTCCTCAGTTGCACTGTGATGCTCATGGCCCAGAGACAAAATTTGATCGTCTAGGAAGAGGTAGTGACCAACGGAGCGGCCCCCTAGAGTGGAGGACAACATTGTCCATTGGTTGGTGGTCATGTCATAGCTTTCTATAGGAATTTGTCCATACAAAGGTATTCCCTGCCGTGTGATCCCTCCAAGAGCAAAGATCTTGTTTTTGTGAGCAATCATGTCGTGGAGGCGTCGGGGGTAGAACATGCTGGGTTTTGCTTCGTAGCGTCTAGTCACTGGATCATAACTGAAAAAGCTGGCCACTATCGAACGGTCCTGCCCCGACACGCCACCCGACAGATAGATCTTCGAGCCATGAGACACTGCCGCTAACGAGTGGGTGGGGGCAGGCAGTGGCTGGAGCTCATCCCATGTGTTGGATTGTACATTGTAGCACTCCACAGAGTCCAAGATTGCAAATTGTTCTGTCGTGCCCCCAAATGCATACAAACACCGGGTGTGTGCCACACATGCAAATTCTAATCGCAAGCGCCTCATTGGCCGCAGTTCCTGACCCACCAGGTGCCGAGGGTCAAATCTGAATAAAGAACTCATCAAAGTGCCCCCTCCAAAGTCCACCACCCTGCAGATGTAAGCAAAGTTATCCACAGAAGCTACCCGACAGTCCCGTATGCCGTTGACATCACAGAAGAGGCAGTAGAAAGTCTTGGTGGTGGGGTTGAATGCTGTGATCTGAAAGGGCATATGAGAGGTGCCCAAGTGCACCATCACAATGGCTGGTTTGTCTGCCCGCACCCTGCAGTGGTCGTCTATGGTTGGGTGACCTGAGATCAAAGAATTTCAATGATCAAAAGTAATTTCTAACAAAACTTGTTGTGACATTCAACTTTCCCTGAACTTACTTCTCCCATTCTATGATATATTTCACCGCTTATGAGTTTTCCTTTGAGCTTAAAACATTGTCAATTTCTATTTTTTTATTATTCCATTGAATATTTTTTAACATGCAAAAATAAAATGCATGAAATAAAAATTCAATCCCAAGATGGGCAAAGCAAAAAAGTCAGAAAAAAAGTGAT
Source organism: Peronia verruculata (assembly GCA_038406235.1). NCBI lineage: Eukaryota > Metazoa > Mollusca > Gastropoda > Systellommatophora > Onchidiidae > Peronia > Peronia verruculata. Next base: position 10,684 of record JBCAUA010501097.1, on the reverse strand, counting down.
CATGGAAACAAAAATAATCTGCTCTGCAAACAAAAACAGATGTCAATATATTGATACCCCATTTGTTGAAAACTTTTCTCTCAACAACATGATGAACCAGGTCTCAAAGCCTAACACCTACATCACAGATCATGACTATCGTATTGACTGAACAAGATTAGCGATTGAATCCTCCATAGATAAATGATTGTGATCTTCTTTTTCTTTTCTGGAACACTGGAGTGTCTTATACACTGGGAATGGTTACGGAAATGAAGCTTTGACACGGATTTGCATTCTACTGTGGACTTGCATTCTACCTGCTGCACAGCGCATGCACTGCGTGCAAGTAATGGCCATTCTCCCATTCTCTTTCCTAATGCATTGTGAACGAATCAGCCAGATCAGCTCCACTCACCTTTCTTGCTGTCCATATGATAGTGGTAGCCTTTGGCTACCAGCTGCTGGCCCACTGTGCATCGCTTGATGACGTCACTGTCACGAATTGCTGTCAACTCCTGCTCTGACATCAGGCCAAACCTGACATTGCTCAGACATTTGGTGGAGTCGGAGGCCATGCGAGTGGGCTGGAATCTGCAAGGTGATGATAGAAATCCGTGCTAAAGTTAGGAGCAGCCACTCTTAAGTGCATGTCATAACCTGGGCAGTCACAATATCTGAGCCACGGCCGCAGAGTTGTACTAGCTAAGACAACATCAAACACGATCAACTTTGCTTATATGGCTGCAAGGCTGACAACTCTGACATGAACAGACAACGAACTATAAGTTTCCCAGATAAAAATGGCCAAAACTATGAGACTGGAAATATTGCAATAAATCATGGGACAATACTCAGGGAGACCTTTCTAAAGGTCTACAAACTACAGCCATTTCCTTTATCTCTGATAATGATATTCAAAAGAATAATGGGAAATCACTGTGCTCAGTCCTCTTACTTCCCTTTACCAGACAAAAGAGGGATTGAACAAGCAGTGTAAAGAGGAAAAAAATCACTTTTGCACCCTTTGCCTGAAACATATGCCATGAAAAATTCCAGAAAAATTTTGATAAAAAAAAAATGTTCTCTTCTTATTCCTATAATTTTATCAAATTTTTTGATGATCACTCTTTTGAATGGCAAGAGGTAAAAGGATTTTTTTCCTTTTTACACTGTTTGCTGAACAGCTCTTGTCTGGCAAAGGGAAGTAAATGTCTGGTCAAAATGATCCCCACTTACAAGAGTCCCTCTTTTGGAAGGGGCAGATAATCCGTGAAACAATCTCTCATTATAATGGCCATGACAAGAATGATGACAATAATAATTATAATGCACTGAATCCATTCAGGACCAGAGTCCGATGAGCCAATACAACTATTTCCTCTGTAGTGCCATAACAATTCTCTTTAACTCTAGAAAATCTAATATCAATGTTGCTAACAAGAGATTGCATTTTCATAGCACATATAGCAGAAAGTGGATGTGGGGTTTAAAATGATGTTTCAGAAATCTCAATGAAAAACTGATATCAAACAAAGGGTTAATGTTTACTGGGTCTTCACATCCAGGCCAGGGGACAATGATCAAAGGTTTATCCTAACAATATGGTACCCATAAGAGTGTGTGATGATGATAATAACTACATGTACACATATTTACAGGTTGGCTGATATAGAAAGAAGATAACGGGACAATTGGCAAACTTGGCATTTTGAAACAGGCTCTTACAAGTGTCTCTGCTTTACCACTTCTAACATCTGCAGATATAGACAGCAGGCAGCAGTTTCAAAAACTTTTGATGGATGATATGACCAATCATAAAAGACATGTCTGAATCATGTCCCTATCCTGGTTTGTCCATTAATTTTGCACAAAATTTTAAAAAAAAAAAAAAAAAGGAAAGAAAGAGAGAGAGAGAAAAAGAAAGCTCCGTTTCGCCCCACACTTGTGATTACTGTCACTTGTCAGAGTCAGTGCAACAAATTTTCACAAATTAACAAGTGAAACAAATTTTGAAATGTCTACAGTATAGCTCAACAAGACATGATAGGAGAGATATATGATGCTGAAATTTACAGAGCTGCTGAAAACTAAAGTATGCTATAATTAAGACGGGGAGATGGGGGAATGTTCTTTGCTCACAAGACCTGCAAGACCGAATCAAATTGCAATATGGAAAGTAAAATCTTGCAGTCAGTGATATGCTTATTTTTGAGATGGCTGAAAAGGTGAATGACTAATGCAAACTTATCAAGATATTGCAATGACTCTTGACTCCGCCTTGTTCTGATGCTGTTTGTAATCTTTTTGTCCATAGTGCGTGAGAGTGTGAATGTATCTTGCATATCTGATGAGTCTGTGTGAATGGAATTTTTTTTCCAGGGCAAAACAAGTTGATCTCAGCTTAAATCATAACAGCAAAGACAAATATGGCACATGAGAAAGTGAGAAATGAATATCTGACAAACTCACCGCAGCCATTTGTCCGCACTGAGGAAGAGGGAATATTCCGAAGGGACACGCAAACTGTTCTGAGACAAATGCCGAGCCAGCTTGTCTCCATCCATCTTAAGGAAAGCCTGTGGAAGAGAAATAATCATAACAATAATAATAATGATGATGCCAATAACAAAAACAACAGCAACATCAACAGCAATAAAATAATAACTATCGTTACATACACCTCTGAATGAGATGGAAATAAGTTTGAGGAACAATTGCTGCATGCACTCCAAAGGACGCATGTAACTATAATTCAATTGGTGATAATGACAAAGAACTATCAATGCGCCAACTTGTGAAAGAATATAATTCTCATTTTGCACATGAAGTGGAGGTCTCAGGTAAATCTTCCTCCCCCACAAAATCATCATCTAAATTTGCCAAATCTTAGGCATTAACTAAGGCAATGTTGTGGAACAACCTATCTCCCATTCAAGGATTACATCCAGGTTCACATTAACTTACTTAATTTTGTGGAACAACCCATTTCCTATTCAATGATTACATCCAGGTTTTTTGTTACAAGCTGAAAACCAATTCTGACATCATGTGCTATCACTGTTGCTGAATCTGTCCAGGGGGGTCAGATATTGATTTTTCTTTTTAATTGTAGAAATCAAAAGTGCATTCATTTCTGAACAAAATAATATTGGTCTTACCCTCAACTTATAAATATTACTTTCACAAAATTGGTTTTGTAAGGTAGGTACGTAGAATTTAAGCGTTCGACCATTCATTTAAACTCGATCTTCTTAGAATTTTGGTCACTGCTGAGTGGTTCCCCCTTCTCTTTTTAAAGGGGTGTGCAAGTCCTGAACATTATAAGGCTTTGGGACTAAAATATCAAAAATGGGGTTATCCTATTTTCACACACTTGAACTTTTCTCATACCAGAAAAACAATGGAAGGGGCCAGAAACATATGCGTTATGCCTTAAAACAGCACCAACACAGCACTACTAAATGACTGTATAGAGAGATTATGAATATCCAATTGCGATTTTCTTAGTATGTATGGTTTCTTCACTTTTTTTCCCTAAGGCTTTTTTTTTTTCTCAATCAATTGCCTCCAAATTTTGAATGTAAATCCTCCATAGCATGTGTTTTAATAAAATGCATCGCTTTTTCTGAAATTTATTTCCCTTTTGAAGGAAAATTGGATATTTGGTGGAAAATAGCGAAAAATTTACATCCGTCAACATGCATTTCAATAGTTTATAAAAAATATTCTATGACATATATACAAAGAAACAAATGCATTTTGCCTTTCACAAAGGGTTATATTATTTGCATGCAAAATGTCACACTATTCCATTTAAATACGGTAGGAGCCTTAGGCTTTTGAAAATAGCTAATTATCAAAACATAGAATCCAATATGGTGGCGTTATCATGGCAACCAGATGCAAAACACATTATTTTTTACACACTGTCCTCTAATTTGGACATGTTGAATCTGGATTTGAAGTGTTAAATATCCCTAGTTCAAGTATGAGAAAAAAATCACTCTCAGAACCCGCACCACCCACCCTTACACTGCAATATTTCTGGCTAGAATAAAGCTAGCTCAAAACTTTTTTCACCACCTGAAAGGGTATGATATGAAGCTTTTATGTGATACCAAAAACTTCATATGGTGAAAAATGGACATATGTGTCATTTTGACTGGCTGCCAGACATATATATTGCGTCCCATCAACTATAAATGGATCTTCATTATTATGAGGAATAAATAAAGTCTATGTTACCATATCTTATTCCCAATTCTAGAATTCTTTCTTATTAACTGCCTTACATGTCTTCATAATTTAAGAATTCCACTGGAAAACAGACAAGATAGTTAATTATGGTCAATTACTGCCAGTAAGGTAAAGTTCTGAATGACCACACTTTGCACCAAATAACGGTTGGGACATTTTATCAGAGTACAGACCACCGTCCTGCAGATCTTGCTGAACTCTCACTGAGAGTGAGTAACTCACCTGTGTCCCACAAAACTCCACAAAGCGCTCATGTATCATGTTGTCCCAGTGTACCAGTACAGCCTCCAGAGAGTAGGTGTCAGCAATGGAGAGTAGTTCTTCATAGTTCTCAAAGGTCAGAAGAGACTGAAAGTACAAATACAGACATTGTATACACATGCAGACAACTGCACTAGAAAGAGAAAACAGACTGCAAAGTGATGCCATCCTAACTATCATGACATATAAAGATAGAAAGATGGTCAACAGAATCACTGTTGGTTCACTGCAATTGACAGACACAATGGTAGAACCCAAGATTTTGGGAAAAACCCAACACAGAGGCGGTCTCCCAGGTCATTAAATTATTAGCACTACTCACTACCATTGTTATTTGGAGGGCATCAAGGTTCAATAGGCTCTGAGTGAATCACTTGTACCGAAGATTTTGATCATAAATTTCCCATCCCCCAGAACTGAGTCAAGCCAAGAAGAGAGGCAAACTTACAGCTGAGACAAGACCACGGTCATAGGTTGATGGGATTCTTGACAAAATTCTGCTGAGAGCATTAAACTCCAGAAATTCATTTCATATATATGTTTTCTATTGAGTTAAAACAATTTTTTCTGGGATCTGTCAGGTTCTGATTCCATTTGTGATATTGTTCACTTTATGCCATTCCCAATAAGCGCAAAAACTGCTGGTAACATCAAGTAATAGTTGTGACTGCTCTATTCTTCTGACATGATCAGAGATGTTTGTCCATCACAATAACAGGCTACCTTTAACACTTTTGTTGAAAAGGTGTTTTCATAACTCTGGAATTTGGTACAGTGTCTGTAACTCGTTTGACAAAATATTGTGTGGCAAATCTAGGACAAACCTCTAACAATTAACCATTTGAAACTGTGGAAATAAGAAGTCTGTTATCGTTTATTCATGTGTACATACACATTTTACAAGGTATTTTTTCGAGCCCTTGGCAAATCAAAGTGTTAACATTCTTGCCTTTTTACTCCAATTCCTGCCTACCCCTTGTCTCACCAAAATCAGGACAAATGAGACTATTGCTCTCTCCCTGCACTGTGATTGTCAATGACTGCTAGAAACATCGAGTAAAAACTGGATGCTTATTATATCGGTAGACAGAAGTGTATAATGGTCATGACAGATGCTTTTTAACTTTGCTTTGTGTGTGTGTGTTTTTTTTTTCTCCTTCCAATTTCTGCTTACCCCTCCCTACCTTGCACAATTAGGTCTGGACAAATAGACATTTTGTTCTCTTTGTCTTTCCAACCACTAATCTGAACCCTCTCCCTATTTCCCTTCCCCCATCCCGCCTCCCCCCCCCCCCCTCAACTTTCTCCAATATCCCATGGAAATCCTATCTCTTCATTTTTCTATCTCATGCAATCTACTACATGACCTTGGAACTGATTAATGAAAGTTCTTGGTTAGTCAGAGACTCATTCATCAACCAGCATATTGGTGCATACCACCATAAATTGCTGAATTCTCCATCATCACCGCCATCTTTTTCCAGGGCAAACAAATGTACTGCAGTATCGATACCTTTCTCCAGCTTCAGTTATGGTGCATCTTCTTCTCCTGGACTTATCCTCATGTCTCGCCCTTCACTATGGTCAACAGGAGATCGTTGTGCTCTGTCCACTTACTTTCCTTTACTAGACAAAAGAGGGATTGGACAATCAGTGTAAAGAGGGAAAAAATCACTTTTGCGCCCTTTGCTTGAAGCATACACCAAAAAAAAATTATGTTGTAAAGAGGATGTTTGCTTCCTATTTTTATTATTTTATCAATTTTTTTGGCGACCAATCTTTCAAATGGCAAGCAGTAAAAAGATTTTTTTCCTTTTTACACTGTTTGCATAACACCTCTTTTATCTGACAAAGGGAAGTAATAGCCTGGTCAAAATGATCTCCCCTTAAACGAGTCCCTCGTTTGAAAGGGGCAGATAATCTGCGAAACGATCTCCCATTTTAGCCTATTCCACTCCTCTCCCACAAACCAACTAACCCAGGTGTCTTCTAGGTCCTGTTTATCACTTTTTTGTTCCCCCCCCCCCCCCACACACACACAATCCAACCCTCGAAAACACACTTCACATTATATGCCTCATTCAACTTTACCACCCTACGCCCTCTCCTCCTCCTCCTCCCCTCTCCCCAAGGTCAAAAACAAATTTCTCTGATGCACTGTATCATCCATTCTCTGAACTAACCGCACACCTTCCGTGTTATGCTTCTTTCCTTCTTTTCTTTTTTCTTAAAAATACTTATCTCTATCTCCATCAAACTACTTCTCTTATCCTTTCCCCCACTTCCTAACTCCATTGAGAGCTAATACATCTATCTTTCTTTTCTTCCCGAGGTGATCCTTGAACTACTAGTCACACAATCCCAACAGCCTGTGAGTTGATCTCCTTCTCAAAGCTCACCTAACTTCTTTTCCCCCATTATAATCTTTACTATTTACTTAGGCATCCATTATAATCTTTACCATTTATTTAGGCGTCCATTACAATCGTTACCATTTACTTAGGCATCCACTACAATCTTTACCAATTACTTAGCCATCCATTACCATCTTTACTGTTTTCTTAGGCTTCCATTACAATCTTCACCATTTACTTAAGCTCAATTACAATCTTTACCATTTACTTAGGCTATTTTCCTACAACTTCACTCAAATACTTTCTCCACCAAAATAAACTCTCATATTCATTGTTTCTGTGGCAAACACCATCAACTGCAGCAGTGATCTTGTTATCGTGTTGTTATTGTTTAAAGGATGGTGCTGGTGGTGGTGGCAGAGATAATAGTGGTGATGGTTGTGGTAATGACAATGGTGGTGGTGATAGTGGTTGTGGTGGTAGAGATAGCGATTGTCGTACATGTAGTGGTAATGGTAGTGGTGGTAGAGAGTGGTTGGTGGTAGTGGTAATGGTTGGTGGTAGAGAATAGTGGCTGTGGTACATGAAGTGGTAATGGTGGTTGGTGGTGGTGGTAATGGTGGTGGTGGTGGTGGTAGAGACAGTGGGTGGTGGTGCATGTAGTAGTAATGGTGGTAGTAATTGTGGTGATGGTGGTTGTCATGGTAGAGATGGTGGGTGGTGGTAGTGGTGACAATGATGGTAGTGATGATGGTGGTGGTCGTAATAATGGTGGTGATAGTGGTTGTGGTGGTAAAGATAGTGGGTGATAGTAGCAGCAATGGTGGTGGTGGTTGTGGTGGCAGAGATAGTGGGTGGTGGTAGTGGTGATAGTGATGATGATGGTGATGGCAGTGGTGATGGTGGTTGTGGTGGCAGAGATAGTGAGCAGTGGTAGTGGTACTGAGAGGAACAACAGTGGTGGTGGTGATAATGGTGTGTGGTGACAGCTGTACTAGCCACAGTAGATGGCGATGGTAGTAGCAGTGCCAGTGGTGGTGGCCGAGAGAGTGGGTGGTGATAATGGGTTCCCTACCTTGATGTACGAGCTGCAGACATCGATGGCACTGGCCACCTGCAGATGACTGGCAGTGTTGATGACTTCTGTCAAGTTCTCATCGGACAGGGACATCTCACCGCTGTAGATAAACTCTATCACCTGTTTGTTGAGAGGAGAACAGTGTGGTACCAGGAATGGCTTTGGTTTCCTGTGTTTACATCATTACTGGTGGATGGATGGAACAATGGTGGAAAGAAAAAGGGGAAGAGAGAAAACTGGATGGATGGGAGGATGGACGGACGGTCAAAGAACAAATGGACGAATGGATGGATGGATAGGTGGATGGATGGATGAATGAATGGCTGGATGAATGGATGAATGGGTGGATGGCTGAATAGATGGATGGGTGAATGGATGGATAGAATGGCAGGCAGACAGACGGCTAGGTGAATGATGGATGGACGGATAAGTGGATGGATAAACAGATGGGTGGATGGATGGACGGATGGATGGATGGATGGTCTGACAGAGGAAAGGATTTACAATTGGGATTCCTCGATGGACGGTAACAAGTAGACATGGAGAGTGATGGATGGATTGTCACATCAAATTTCAAGAACATAGTATAAGGTAAGAGTTTAATAATCGCCCAAGACTAATTGAATATGTACACTTATACAAAAGAAAACAGGATGCTCATAAACAAATAAACAAACAAACGAACATTTAAAAAAGAAAAACGGCGTCTAGTAAATGAAAACAGAATTCCAATGAATATTTAAAAAAAGAGGAAGCGAAGGGAAAGGTTTTATCACCTGACCATGGATAAATAAACAAGGGAACACATTTGGATAGACAGTAACCTTAGATGACAGACAGACTGCTAGCTACATGTACATTTGAATATAAGTAGTCGACCCGTAAACGGGTGGCGTTATAATTGAATGGCTAAAAAAAAAAAAAAAAGTAAGGTAACAGTATAAAAAAGGTCAAAATGTATAATTACGTGATATGATTACAAATTTTATGTAGGTGATGTAAGCACAAAAACGGATTTCTTACATCTCTCCCCACCCCTTGTCCCCCTCCCACGTTGTCTGTTTAACCCTAAACGTGACAGTAAAAGCTAGTGCGTTCATGCAATAAGAATTACTACTGCAGTACCTATTCATGTTTAACAATAAAAAAAAAGAAAACAAAACAACAATTATAATAATAATATAATAAACAAATAAACTAACAATTTTAATAAACAACAGAAAAGTCCAGATTAGGGTAAATAACGAGTTATCGGAAAAATATATTCAAGAAAACGGAACACCACAGGGCGCGGTACTGTCACCCACGCTTTTTTCAATTCTGATAAACGATTTAGAGAAAGAAATAGAAATTGAGTCGGTCAGCCTTTCGCAATTCGCTGACGACTCAGCCCTGTGGGTAACGGACAAAAGCATAAAAAGAGCCCAAATAATAATGCAGAGAAACTAAGATAAAATAGTAAAATGGATGGGAAAATAAGGCCTAAAAAATTAACGCAGGGAAAACAATAGCAATGGTATTTAGGAAACCAAGAACCAAAAAACACCAGGCTAAACTAAAGAAGGACAAGAAATAGAATTCGTAGGAAGAGCTAAATTTCTAGGCCTAACATTAGATCAAAACTTAAGTTGGAAAGCCCACATAGAAGAACTAAAAAAGCCAATAATACATAGACTAAATATGCTAAGATATATAAAAGGAAGAGGATGGGGCGTCCACCAAAAATGCCTACTCATGGTCTGTGTCACCAGATCCGTTTCGTGTCGTTTTGTACAGCTGAGATAACCAACACGTCAGGAGGTTGAAAAGCTTAAAACCATAACCGTAACCGTCACCAGCGATACAATTATCAAGTTGCAGTGGTATTTCTTGATTCTGCCTTGGTCTGATGCTACTTGTATTATTATGGTCTGTATGCATGAAACATTATGAGACGCAACACGATGAAATCAGGCGCTCGTCAAACTGAGCCGACCGGAAAAATCTCGTGTTTTTCAAACAAAGAATGAATTTTTAAAGCATCTTTTTCCTTACCAAATCCTTCTATATCAATCTAAATATGCATAAGTACACTTTGCTGAAATAGATCGAGTAAAAACCAAAAAATTGTCATTGAGTGGCATGGCCTAACAAGGATTAATAAGGATTTACAAAAGTGATTGTCCATTTTCTCAATAAATTCAGCTGTAACAACAGGCCATTCCCATCGTCTTTAATTTGCCAATATCTCAATTTCTAAGGTAGAACAATCATTTTTTCACACACTGAAAGGGAAATGACTAATCTTTACAGTGATGATACCAATAACTCCATAATTATGCTCAAAATTTGACGAGAGCTTGATTTGTGTCACATCTCATATGAATATTCATGAAAGTGTCTATTTACGCGACTGGGTCTACCTTGAACACTGGTCACCAGCTCGTCGGACCTACATGTTAGCGTTGGGGTGGACTTGAGCTGGTCGAGGGTCCCAGCAAGTTAAGCCAGCGGGGTTGGTCTAGTTCATTTTAAGGGGGGGTGGGGGCGGGCGGCAGCTGGATTTAGGAAATTTGGGTCATTTTTCCGTTTTTGGGTTTTTGGCAGTTTTGGCTTCTATAGCATCTTTAGATCATGAAACAACAAGGATAATTACAGATTTTAGACGTTTACCATTTTAAAAATGATTTTGAAAAGTATAACTTCTCTCATTTTGTCACAAAATTGTAGAAAAACGCCATGAAAACACTGCTTTTCTACCACCCAAAACAGC